>JBBBWG010023979.1:0-11385 GCA_037176905.1 Azolla pinnata
AGCACACATAAATATGCATGAGAGTATGTATAATTACATGAATTTGCATGTTTGTTTGCATATACAAATGATTAGAGTGTGATTGTTTCGATATTGCAGCTATGTTGCAGCAAGCACGTGGCTATCTTCCAGAAATACGTAGCAAAATCAGATTCCTATGTCAGTTGCCGCACCTTTGCCGCAATGTAGCCACACATTTGCCATGACTTTTTGCCGCGTATTTACCGCGCAGTTGCTGCCAAATTGCCGCTCATTTGCCGCGCTCTTGCCGCATAGTTACCGGAAATTCGCCGCAACTTTTGCCGCAAGTTTACTGCAAATTTGCCGCGAAGTTGCCGCAACTTTGCTACATCCATGCCGGAACTTTGCCTCTGCCCTTGTTACAACATTGTATAGGAATGTAGAAAATTTCATTAAACCCTAATGGAAAGATAGGCCATTTAACCAGAAAATCTACGATTTCATTGAATAAAAATATGTATCATGAATTATGGTCAGCATAAGAATCAATTACAAGGAACGGATCAATATCGATAGTGAGGAATATATTAGTGTCTTCATTGATATCAATCATGTCCCTGGAACCTAACTCGATATATAAGTCGACGGAAGCGTTGGTGTTGCTAGGTTCGCCATTCGTACCTAGATCTAGATCAGCTTCATCATCTTCAATAGCATCAAATGAACTCCCAGTTTCGATTTGAGCTTCATCATTGTGGAGCAATTGCGCAACAATCCATGATCCTGTACCTTCTGCTCTGGATGGGTGTGTTGTATTGCCGTCCCTTTGATCCGACGTCGTATCGGTGTCCATCGGCAAATTATGTACATCGACGACTTGCCCCGATTTTGGCAACAAGGAATGAAATAGTGGTTTAGTACGTGGTGCCATCGGGATCACGTACCACCACTTCTCATTATGCAGTACCGGTTGGAAAATGGCTTGCATGACGCAACAATACCAGTTTGGGTTAGGGTATAGGGTGCATAACATAATTAGAATATAATCCTTGCAATGTTTAAATCCTAGCAGCTACATGTTCACAATAAGATGGCAAGATGAATGTCCATTCCGAGGCACTACAGATCCGCGTGTAAAACTGTTGCCGTCTACAGTAATTGAACCTTGTGGGACCTTATCTAGAACATCTTTAAACCATCTGACATCGAAAACAAACACGTCGAATCTTCGATAGTCAAGTTTGATGATGTTTTGGATAATCCCACAATATTCCTGCTCCTGTCCATCCTCCCGCTCATACGAGCCGATCACTCCAGAATCCGCCGTATACCGGTTCCGATCAATGTCTTTGGTGCGGTAATGTGTGTCGTCCCACCAAATTGCATTATAATTAGTGCACTGCAACATTAATAAAATGATATGTTTTAGACATGAGAGCATTTTTAGTATTAATGGTAAGTTCAGTATTAGGGTTAGGGTTTAGTGTACCGTAGGACTGCAACTGCGCGCATATTCCCACTCGTCTTGCGTAATGGTTGCACGATGCTCGGACTGATCCAATCTGTCCATCTCTGCATGCACCCATTCAGCTGTGATTGTCGGCGGAAACTCGATGATGTGGTTGGGTAGTGGTGCATGTCGACCACCCTCACGCCAAATCTGGGCAAGCTCACTCTCGATGGAAACCCGGACTGCCACTACAAGGTAATATGCTGGTTGCCGCGAAGCGGCAAGGTCGCGGCAAAAAATTTTCTTTCTGCGCGGTAATTTTACCGCGAATTTACTGCGAGATTTTCCGACAACTTTACCACGAATTTTTCCAGTCATTTTGCCGCACACTTATCCACACATTTGCCGCGACTAGCAACGGCAATTTTGCCGCGACTAGCAACGGCAATTTTGCCGCGACCATATCCACGCCATTACCGGGAGCTTTGACGCAGCTATTTTTGCGAGATTAGCCGGACAATTTTCCGCATGAAAAATCTGCAAATTTGCCACATTGATTTACGCAGGTGTTGCCCGGAATATTGCCGCACAAAAAACATTAAATTTTCCGCAACCTTAGCTGTGAATTTGCCACGATGATTGCCGCAATTTTTTCCGGGCATATTACCGCAAGTATATCCGGGACTTTTTCCGCGAATTTTGCTGGAGATATTACCGCAAAATTGATTTTCACTACGCAATTGCCGCGAGTTTTGCAGCAACTATTGCCGCGAATTTGCAGCGAATTTTGCCGCGATTATCCTGCAGAGTATGTATAATTACATGAATTTGCATGTTTGTTTGCATATACAAATGATTAGAGCCTAATTGTTTCTATGTTGCAACTATGTTGCTGGAAGCACGCAGCGTATCTTCCAACAAATTTGTGGCAAATTTAGATTCATATGTCAATTGCCGCACCTTTGCCGCAATATAGGCGCGCAGTTGCCGCGACTTTGCTGCGAAGTTACCACGGAGTTGCCGCTAAATTTCCGATAAATTGTCGCGCCTTTGCCGCACATTTACCGTAAAATTGCCGTAAGTTTTCCGCAACCTTGCTGCAAATTTACCGCGAAGTTGCCGCAATTTTGTTGCTTTCATCATGGAACTTTGCCTCTTCCTTTGCCGCAACATTGTATAGGAAAGTAGAGAATTTCATTAAAACCCTAATGGAAAGATAGGCCATTTGACCAGAACATCTATAATTTCATTGAAAAAAATATATATATTTATGAATTATGGTCAGCATAAGAATCAATTACATGGAACAGATCAATATCGATAGTGAGGAATATATTAGTGTCTTCATCGATATCAATCATGTCCCCGGAACCTAAATCGGTACATAAGTCGATAGAAGCATCAGTGTTGCTAGGTTCGCCATCCATAGCTAGATCTGGATCAACTTCATCATCTTCTACAACATCAAATAAACTCCCAGTTTTGATTTGAGCTTCATCATTGTGGAGCAATTGCGCAACAACCCATGATCCTATACCTTCTACTCTGGATGGGTGTGTTGTATTGCCGTCCCTTTGATCCGACGTCGTATCTGTGTCCATCTTCAACATCATCAAATAAACTCCTAGTTTTGATTTGAGCTTCATCATTGTGGAGCAATTGCACAACAACCCATGATGTTGTACCTTCTACTCTAGATGGGTGTGTTGTATTGGCGTCCCTTTGATCCGACGTCGTATCTGTGTCCATCTTCAACAACATCAAATAAACTCCCAGTTTTGATTTGAGCTTCATCATTGTGGAGCAATTGCGCAACAACCCATGATCCTGTACCTTCTGCTCTGGATGGGTGTGCTGTATTGCCGTCCCTTTGATCCGACGTCATATTTGTGTCCATCGGCAAATTATGTACATCGACGACTTGCCCCGATTCTGGCAACAAGGAATCAAATAGTGGTTTAGTATGTGGTGCCATCCGGATCACGTACCACGATTTCTCATTATGTAGTACCGGTTGGAAAATGGCCTGCATGACGTCGTAACAATACTAGTTTGGGTTAGGGTTTAGGGTGCATACATAATTAGAATATAATCTTTGCAATGTTTAAAACCGAGCAGTTACCTATTCACAATGAGATGGCAAGATGAAGGTCCCTTTCGAGTCATTGCAGACCCGCATGGAGTTAATCATCGTAAAGCCGCTGCCGTCAACAGTAATCAAACCTTGTGGGACCTTATCTAAAACATCTTTAAACCATCTGACATGAGATCATTTTTAGTATTCATGGAAAGTTCGGTATTAGGGTTAGGGTTTAGTGTACCGTAGGACTGCAACCGCGCGCATATTCCCACTCATCTTGCGTAATGGTTGCACGATGCTCGGACTGGTCCAGTTTTTCCATCTCTACATGCACCCATTCAACTGTGATTGTCGGCGGAAACTTGATGATGTGGCTCGGCAGTGGTGCACGTCGACCAACCTCACGCCAGATCTGGGCATGCTCACTCTCGATAGAAACCCGGACTGTATTGTACCTGTCCACCCAAGATCTCATAACCTTCGTGTTCAGGATACAGAAGCTGTTCATCTTCGCACGAAGCGCCCGCACTAAATTGACACTGGGGCCCATCCCTTGTGGAACGACGGTCGGACCATCTTCTTCTGTCACTTCCATCGCCGACAGCAAACGTCGAATGGAAAAGGGGTGGGGCAGCGACGAATCTGCCTGGTGTAGATACTGCGAGATGAACACTATGCCTTCCTAGATCAACCACCCTTCGCTTATGTTATCTTCTGGCGGCGCATTCTGTCTCACAAAATCCTTCAACGTTTTCATGAAACGCTCCAAGAAAAACATCCATCTGTTGGAGACTGGGCCGCATATCGCCATATCCTAGATAATGTGAACTAGCAGATGCACCTGACTATTGAGAATGGATCGCGGAAAGGTATCCTCCAGAAGACCAACTGCCTGTATTTCTTGTACTTGGGCCATTTCTAGACTTGTCGGGTCCACCTCTTTCGCGCTTATAGAACGGACGAGCGCGCCCAACTTGTATAAACATCGTCGGAGCGATTCAAAAGCTGTTCTTGAGATGCTAATCGGCAAAATGAACTATCGAAAAAATAGAAATTGTCAAATATTAGTAGCTGGGTTATCAAATCTGAACTGATAAAAAATTTCGAGAGAACTTTCAACGACATATCCAATTAGGTACCTGTAACATCTTATGCCAATCATGGGACTTCAAACTCGCGAGTTGCTCCACCCCTTTGCATCTTTGTTTGGAGAACGCCTCTCTCAAACATCGCATATACCCGGTTGGGGTTTTGACTGTGCTGATCATCTGGACCTTTACATCTGGCATCTCTGATCTCGTCAAGGTCCACGGAGCCCTCGGCAATATCACTTGTCCATTTTTGCGCTTCACCGGCCATGCACTAGGCATCTTCCTGTAACACTGCAAATCCATCCGAATAGCCAATGAGTCTCGGATGCCCATCAGGTGCTCCCACACCGTCGTTGCCACATTCTTGAAGATGTGCATTGGGTCCAGTAAGTGGTTGATTTTGAGGTCCTCCCGATATGGAAACTCGAAAAATATTGACAAACTTCACACACATCACACAAAGATACGGGTTAGGGTTTAGGGTGAAAAAGTTGCTACAAACATGCGGCAAAGTTGCAGCAAACATGCGGCAAAATTGCAGCAAGCACGCGGCAAAGTTGCTGCAAACACGCGCCAAATCTGCAGCAAACGAGCATCAAATGACATAATCTAATTAAACGCTCTTACCTAGACATCCTTGGTATATCTTCTCCATTAGCTCGCACCCACATCTCCTTCCACTCTTTCATACTGACACATCTTAGCGTTTTCCCGTTTTCAGCTGGTTGGTAGCGTTCATGCGTGGGTGGAAGAAATCTACCGTGATTTGAATAAATCACTCGTTTGAGATGAGGCGGTCGTGTAGACACGAGGGATGGTCCACATCTAGGACAAACATGGTATCCTGAGGTCGATAAACCTATGAGTTGAAAATGTATTGTGTTTGAGTAATTACAAAATTTCGTTAATTGTAGATAGAAGCGATCTAAATCGGTTTAGGGTTCAAGGTTTAACCTGAACATTGCCCTAACCTTGGGAAGTCATGCGTTGTCCACATTAGAATTGCTTGAAGGTTGAATAGGTGATTGGGATGGGCCTTAGACATATCTTCTACTAGAACCCCTTGCCATAATATCTACAGCTCTTCCACAAGTGGTGCCAGGTACACATCCATATTTGTGACCTTGTACTTCCTAGGGATGAAGAGCATTAACATAATATGACCCGTCTTGATCTCCATGTGTGGAGGTAGGTTGTAATTCACTAGCACAACTGGCCAAACACTTTATGAGCTGCTTCGAAGTCCAAATGGGTTCACTCCGTCCGTCCCTAATCCTAGCCTCAAGTAGCGTGGTTCATCTCCAAACTCAGTCAATGTACTATCGATATGTTGCCACGCTGGGGAGTCGGCTGGTATTCTCCACTTTCCATCTTGGCTCTGATATTTTACATGTCAATCCATCAATGACGCGGTAGATCGGCATTGAAACATCATACGAAGTCTCAGAATAACTGGGAAGTGTCAGAGTACCTGTAATTTGCAAAGGGAAAGGGATTAGGGTTGCAAATTAGGATTGTTGCAACAAATTCGCGGCAACCATGCGCCAAATTTGCAGCAAACTGGCTGCAAATTCGCGATAAATTTGTTATAAATTTGCTACAAATTCGTGGCAAAATTGCTGTAAAAAAGCAGCACACTAGCAGCAAACATGAAAGAAAATCTGTAAACAATAAAGTTTAAGGCTAATCTTGCGAGGAACTTGGAGCGATGATACGTCTCGTCGATATCAGGCCTCTCCACACTTGGGGCATTCACACAGATCTGCTAATTCACCTCGGAATAGCACACAATCGTTGATACATGCATGGATTCTGACATAGTCGAGCCCATGCAATGTGATCATCTGCTTCCTTGCCTCTTCACGTGTAGCTGGAAGACGATGGGGCTGCAGAAACATCTTCCCCATGAGACTTAGCAATGCATCCACCAATGCATTACTCTATCCATACGATGTTTGGAGATTCATGATCTCAATCGCTGCCCGAAGCACTGAGAAGTTAGCTCCATTGTAAATCGATGTTCTAGTAGCCTGTAGTAACGTCGAAAAGTCGGAAGTCGTGCCTTCCCTTGCTTGACGTCCAGAACCCTGCCGACGTGCTGCCCGATGTAAATCTTCAATCATATCTTCCATTTGTTGATTGGTATCTTGTTCTTGCGTTAGGAAACCCTCTAGACCATCCACTGCTTCATTCATACCTTGTCCTACACGTGCCTCTTCGTCTTCAGCCTCTGCCCTTGCCCGCTTGTAGTAGTCATGTAACAACCACGGTGGGACAGTGTAGTGCGGAACATCATGGGGTGACTCTTCAGGATTCCAACAGCCCCATTTCCGTATATGCTCGTGCACTACATGATGAGCTCGCCTAAATCTTTTCCTGCATCGGTCACACCTACATCGAATAGTCTGAGTCCCCATTGGCCGATGTGTGTCCTGCGCAACTCCTCTGCATCGGTAGATGATGATTCTGAACTACTGTGGTGTGGATTGGCATCCATTGGAGATTGCTGTGAACTTGTAGCCGAATGTCACGGTAAACTATCTGGCAAGCAGAGCGGCAAACTCGCGGCAAACTCTCTACAGCTTCGAGGTAAAGTCGCGGCAAAGACGAGGCTGGTTGCTGCAAGTTCGCGGTAAAATTCGCGGTTGCTACGCGGTAATAAGTGCGGCAGACACGCGGATATGGGCGCGGCAACTGCGCGATGAACAACAGTTGGGGGTGTTTTTTCCCCCAAATTCGAAACCCTAAACACTCCTTTGCAGCTCTCCCTACTCCTGTATCCTGCTATTGCCCCTCCTCGCCCCTCCTCTCCCCTGCTCGCTTTGCTCTCCCTGCTCACTCTGCTCCTGTTCCCTGCCCCTGCTCGCCTGCTCTCCCTGCTTTCCCTTGCTGCCTTTGCTCGCCCTGCTCGCCCTGCTCGCTTGTTGTCCCTACTATCCCTGCTCACCCTTCTCGCCTGCTCCTGCTATTGCTCCTGCTCCAGCTCCAGCTCCAGCTCCTGCTCTAGCTCCTGCTCCAGCTCCAGCTCCAGCTCCGGCTCCGGCTCCTGCTACTATTGCCACTACTCCTGCTCTTGCTCTTGCTCCTGCTCCTCCTGCTTCTGCTCCTGCTCCGGCAATTAGTGCTACTCCTCCTCCTCCTCCTCCTCCTCCAGGTAGACCTCCTCCTCCTGCTCCTTCAGCTCAAAGTAATTAGTGAGAAGTAAGTAGATTTGGCGTTGAAGTTAGTGAAATTTGATGATGCATTAGTGAAATTCAACGTGAAATTTCATCATTTGACGACAATTAGTGTGGATGTTGGTCTTTGTGGAGAAATAACGGAAAATTTGGGGAAAATTATGGGAAAATTTTGGGGAAAATTTGGGGAGAATTTGGGGAGAATTTGGGGAAATTTTGGGGAAATTTTGGCTTGGAATAATTGAATGTCCGCTTAATTAGAGAAATTTGACGATGCATTAGTGAAATTCGACGTGAAATTTCGTCATTTGACGACAATAAGTGTGGATGTTGGTCTTTGTGGAGAAATAACGGAAAATTTGGGGAAATTTGGGGAGAATTTGGGGAAAATTATGGGGAGAATTTGGGGAAAATTTTGGGGAAATTTTGGGGAAAATTTGGGGAGAATTTGGGGAAAATTATGGGGAAAATTTGGGGAAAATTTGGGCGGAAACCCTACGATAATTTGACATTAAATTAGTGAAACGAGGCATGAAATTACATGATTTGATGGCAATTACTGACGTTTAGGTTATTTGGGGAAATACCCCTAATTTGGTTGAAAACCCAAAATCGCGGAAGCACTAAACCACTGAACTGGCCGAAACCCTAAACTGGCTGAAAAGCCTAAATCGCGGAAACCCTAAACCCTAAATTTCACGAAAACCCTAAACTGGTCGAAACCCTAAACTGGCTGAAAAGCCTAAATTGCGGAAACCCTAAATCCTGAATTTCACGAAAACCCTAAACTGGCTGAAACCCTAAACCCTAAACCCTAAACCCTAAACTAGCCGAAACCCTAGACCACCCTAAACCCTAAACTGTCCAAAACCCTAAACTGGCTGAAAAGCTTAAATCGCGAAAACCCTAAACACTTAATTTCACGAAAACCCTAAACTGGCCGAAACCCTAAACTGTCCGAAAACCCTAAATCGCGGAAATCTTAAATTGGTTGAAACCTAAAGTTTAGCAATCCCTAAACCCTAAACCCTAAGTTACATGAATGCTAAAAACCCTTCACCCTGAACCCTGATTATCAATGTCTGATAGATGGCTGATAGATCGCCGATTCCACTTACCTTGGAGGCTGAGTGGCGGAGTTATCATGCTGCCATGAGAGAATGGCAGCATCAGATGACCGAGCACTTTGGTGGCATGTCCCCACCAGAGGAGATGGGACCATATATGGCATGGCGCCCACCTCCGGTCCCACCAGTGAGGGGTCGACCTAGCTCATTTGATGCGAGCTTGGTCGCCACTCCTGGTATCGCCACACCCCAGACAGCTGGGAGCATGCCCCTAGGTGGGCCCACCCCACAAGACAGCACGAGGGATGTCGTGTGAGACGACGTGTAGCGGCGCCGTCGCCTATCCACGGAGTCCACTGTAGGGAGTCCAGCTATGCCTCCCCCTCCCACTCGGCCTAGGACCGGCTCCACCCCGTGGCTGACGTCCCCTGGTTCAGCGTCGGCCTCTTCGTCACGAGGGGACCCAGATGAGGTTAGGGTCGCTGTGCGTGCGACCCAGATGAGGTTAGGGTCGGCAGTCAGATGGGGTGGCGGAGGTGCTTCATCTTTCAGGGCCGAGTTTGTAAGTATTTTAGTAAACTATAAATGATTACTTAATTAATATATTATTAATTAATTGTAACCCTAATTAAAAGCGATCAATGTTTTTGTGTAGATGGAGGTCGTTGGCCGTATCCGGACAAGGAGGAGTATCGCTGATTACATCCACGACGAGAGTCCTGGATGTATTTCAGAAGTTGGGGAGATCACGAACGACCAGTTGATTCTAGGGTTGGGCATTCCTGCGTGGGTTTTCAGGATTTCTTGGACTCAGTTCCCCACTTCATAATAGTCCGGCCTAAAAATCCGGTTTCGTCCGGGACATAAATTCCCTCTTGTTTCGCACATGATTCGGCGACATGGTCAAAAACTGCAGAGACTTTGAACCGCTTTGATTCCGTACTCGTGCGAATGCCGCACCGCTGTCGAGCACCTTCGTCCCCATTCGCGAAGTTGTTATAAATGGTTGTCAGAGGATGACGGAATGAGAGAGTTCATCCTGCACAAAAAAATTTTGGTCTACCTCAACATCCCCGATTTTGACCGTCACGACTGGACACGCACCAAATAAATCTTCTGAGGATTTGGTTGCCGCCCGTATCTTCCACCCTTGATCAGTGTTTATTGGCCACTTACTTCTTCGGTAAACTTCCCTGGACATCAAGTTAATCTCCGAGTCGTGGTCGATGAGTGCGATCACAGGTTCCTTGATGTCGCCCGAGCGTACCGGTGTCTCTGTGGTTGCTCGAGCCTACTGCGGCTTCGTGTAGTGTGACTCTGGGAGTTCGTCCTTCGCAGCCGCGTCATTCATCAGAATTGAGCTTGCATTCACCTTCAAATTGCTCGGTTCCTCCATGCTCTGTCGTTTCCTTTTAACAAGATCCACGAGGAGGTCGTGGAACTCTCTTTTTGCGATACCGAGAAGCTCCCAGAGAGAGAACTCCATCCGACTATCAAGGACTTTCTCCTCGAACACCTTCTGTAGATTCGTTCGTTACTCGATTTTAGATGTAAGTTTGAACGCCGGTCCCTTCGTTTTCCCACCATTTCGGCTCTCTAGTACACGCGACGAACCGCCTTTTTTCATCCACGAAGACATCGTGGAGCTGGCACAAGGCCTTCTACACTCGTCCGGTCCACCGGACACTCCCATCCTGTCGCTTCCCGTACCTCGTCCGCTTTACTCCGGATTTTGCTTGCTTTGGTCTCCTTCACAGCCTCCAATACTTCAGGCCAAAAAGAAGATGTTGTCGCGAACTCACCCACATGTATTCCTACTGTGGACACGTAGCTATTTCTCACCGTAGTTTCTTCCTCCAAAATTTTCTTCATAGCTCCCTTCCGGTAGTTTGTTCGTAATGGCTTTCGAGAATCCATGGAATGGATACGGTTACCTTCGTAGTAAATGAGGTCGCGACGTAACACCTCTTTATACTCGTTGCACCTCCTCTAGTCGTGTGTGGCATCGTCGCACCAAATGCAACGACGGTCTGAGGTGCTTGGTTGCTCGTCTACTCTCCTCATCCCCGCGATCTTCAAATCCGTGATCCCTTTTAGGAGCTGCTCCAGCACAGATGCGTCAACTCCAGTCTCTGCCGGAACATCCCGAGTTTACGGTTGGAGGCTCTCCACTGCAGGTCGAGACCTTTGTGTTGGCTCTGCGTTCCTTTTCTCCTCCCCTGCTAGCCACTAACGCCTCTTCGTGAATCGCGTCACGCCAGTTTTAACAGTCTCCCAGTCACTTGTTAGCCCGCTTTCCGTAGTTGTATCTTCAAGTAATGTTCTGAGATCATGTCGGTCTCAGACGTCCACGGCACGCAAAAACATAACAACCTTGTCCGCTGCAAAGAGCGCTTGATCATGTGCAGATAGCATCTCGAAACGACTCTCAAATTCAGAAAATACCTCGAGGACCTTCAACCCTTTGTTCAGCGTCTCCACCTAGTCTTCGAAGCCCCTCCATGTCGCCTTAGAAGAGTCTTCCATTGCGTATGCCGTCTTCATTGTTGCTTCAAACGCC
>JBBBWG010023990.1:0-11384 GCA_037176905.1 Azolla pinnata
AATAAGAGAATATACATTAATCATGGCCATATATGGATCAATAGGCAGATATATTTGTCAGCACACATAAATATGCACGAGAGTATGTATAATTACAGGAATTTGCATGTTTGTTTGCATATACAAAGTATTAGAGCCTGATTGTTTCTATATTGCAGCTATGTTGCTGTAAGCACGCGGCTATCTTGCGGCAACCACGCAACAATTTTGTGCCATATGTCAGTTGCCGCACCTTTGCCGCAATATAGCTGCGTAGTTGCCGCGACTTGGCCGCTTAGTTGCCGCAATATAGCCGCGTAGTTGCCGCGACTTTGCCGCTTCGTTGCCGCTTATTTACCGCTCATTTGCCGCTTCGTTGCCGCTTATTTACCGCTCATTTGCTGCGTACTTACAGCTCATTTGCAGCTCATTTACCTCGAGTTTGCCGCGCAATTACCCAAAAATTGCCGCAATTTTGCAGCAATCTTGCTGCAAATTTACCGCGTAGTTGCCGCAATTTTGCTGATTTCATCATGAAAATTTGCCTCTGCACTTGCCGTCACATTGTATAGGAATGTGAAAAATTTCATTAAAACCCTAATGGAAAGATAGGCAATTTAACTAGAAAATCTAGGATTTCATTGAATAAAAAAATATATATTCATAAATTATGGTGAGCATAAGAATCAATTACAAGGAACAGATCAATATCGATAGTGAGGAATATATTAGTGTCTTCATCGATATAAATCATGTCCCCGGAACCTAACTCGATACATAAGTCGACGGAAGCATCGGTGTTGCTAGCTTTGACGTATTCTGTAGCTAGATCTAGATCAGCTTCATCATCTGCGTCAACATCAAGTAGACTCCTAGTTTCTGCATGAGCTTCATCATTGTGGAGCAATTGCGCAGCAACCCATGATCCTGTACCTTCTGCTCTAGATGGGTTTGTTGTATTGTTGTCCCTTTGATCCCACGTCGTATCTGTGTCCATCTGCAAATTATGTACATCAACGACCTGCCCTGATTATGGCAACAAGGAATGAAATAGTGGTTAAGTACATGGTGCCATCAGGATCACGTACCACCACTTCTCATTATGCAGTACCGGTTGGAAAATGGCTTGCATGACGCAACAATACCAGTTGGGGTTAGGGTTTAGGGTGTTAATCTCTGTAATGTTTAAAACCGAGTAGTCACCTGTTCACAATGAGATGGCAAGATAAAGGTCCCTTTCGAGGCACTGCAGATCCGCGTGGAGTCAATCATCGTAAAGCCACTGCCGTCTACAGTAATCGAACCTTGTGGGGCCTTATCTAAAACATCTTTAAACCATTTAACATCGAAGACAAACACGTCGAATCTTTGATAGTCAAGTTTAATGATGTTTTGGATAATCCCACAATATTCCTGCTCATGTCCATCCTCCCCCTCATACGTGCCGATCACTCCAGAGTCCGCCGTATATCGGTTCCGATTAATTGATTCGGTGCGGTAACGCGTGCCGTCCAGCCAAATTGCATTATAATAAGTGCACTGCAACATTAATAAAACGATTTGTTTGACATGAAAACATTTTTAGTATTAACCCTAAGATCGGTATTAGGGTTAGGGTTTAGGGTACCGTAGGACTGCATCCGCGTGCATATTCCCACTCATCTTGCGTAACGGTTGTATGATGCTCGGACTGATCCAATCTGTCCATCTCTGCATGCACCCATTCAGCTGTGATTGACGGCGGGAAGTCGATGATGTGCCTCGGCAGTGGTGCACGTCAACCAACCTCACGCCAGATCTGGGCACGCTCACTCTCGATAGAAACTCAGACTGGATTGTACCTGTCCAACCAAGGTCTCATAACCTGTGTGTTCAGGATACAGAAGTTGTTCAGCTTCGCACGAAGCTCACGCCCTAAATTGACACTGCGGGCCATCCCTTGTGGAACGATGGTCGAACCATCTTCTTCTCTCAAGTCCATCGCCGACAGCGAATGTCGAATGGAAAAGGGGTGGGGCAACGAAGAATCTACCTGGTGTAGATATTGCGAGATGAACACAATGCCCTCCTGGATCAACCACCCTTCGCTCATGCTACCTTCTGGCCGTGCATTCTGTCTCACAAAATCCTTCAACGTTTTCATGAAATGCTCCAAGAAAAACATCCATCTGCTGGAGACTGGGCCGCATGTCGCCATATTCTAGATAATGTGAACTAGCAGATGCACCTGACTAGTGAGAATGGATCGCAGAAAGGTATCCTCCAGAAGACAAACTGCCTCTACCTCTTATACTTGGGCCATCTCTAAACTTGTACGGTCCACCTCTTTCACGATTACAAACTGGACGACTGCTCCTAGCTTGTATAAACATTGTCGGAGCGATTCAGAACCTATTCTTGAGACTCTAATCGAAAAAATGAATTGGCCAAAAAATTTTGCAATTGTCAAATATTAGTAGTTGGGTTATCAAATCTGAACTTATCAAAAATTTCGAGATAATTACAACTAGATATCCAATTACGTACCTGTAACATCTTATGCCAATCATGGGACTTCAAACCCGCAAGTTACTCCACCCCTTTGCGTCTTTGTTTGGAGAACGCCCCTCTCAAATATCTCATATACCCGGTTGGAGTTCTAACCATGGTGATCATCTCCTTTACATCTTGCATCTCTGATCTCGTCAAGGTCCATGGCGCCCTCATCAATATTACTTGTCCATTTTTGCGCTCCACCGTCCATGCACTGGGCATCTTCCCGCAACACTGCAAATCCATCCAAATAGCCAATGAGTCTCGGACGCCCATCAGGTGCTCCCACACTGTCGTTGTCACATTCTTGAAGATGTGCATTGGGTCCAGTAAGTGGTTAATTTTGAGGTCCTCCCAATACGACAACTCAAAAAATATTGACAACCTGCACAAACATCACACAAAGATACGGGTTTAGGGGTTAGGGTGACAAATTTGCGCCAAACAAGCGGCAAACTTGCAACAAACATGCGGCAAACTTGCAGCATACATGCGGCAGATTTGCTGCAAAAACGCGGCAAATTTGCAGTAAACTTGCAGCAAGGTTGCTGCAAACATGCGGCAAAGTTGCTGCAAACACGCGGCAGAATAGCAGCAAACTCGCGGTAATTGTGCTGCAATTTTGCTGCAAAATCACGGCAACATTGCGGCAAATTTGCGGTAAACTTGCAGCAAACGAGCAGCAAAAGACATAATCTAATTAAACGCTCCTACTTGGACATCCCTGGCACATCTTCTCCATTAGCTTGCACCCACATCTCCTTCCACTCTTTCATACTTACACATCTTGGCGTTTTCCCGTTTTCAGCTGCTTGGTAGCGTTGATGCAAAGTTGCAGCAAACACGCGGCAGAATAGCAGCAAACTCGTGGTAAATGTGCTGCAAAATCACGGCAACATTGCGGCAAATTTGCGGCAAACTTGAAGCAAACGAGCAGCAAAAGACATAATCTAATTAAACGCTCCTACTTGGACATCCCTGGCACATCTTCTCCATTAGCTTGCACCCACATCTCCTTCCACTCTTTCATACTTACACATCTTGGCGTTTTCCCGTTTTCAGCTGCTTGGTAGCGTTGATGCGTAGGTGGAAGAAATCTACCGTGATTTGAATAAATCACTCGTTTGAGGTGAGGCGGTCGTGTAGACACAAGGGATGGTCCACATCTAGGACAAGCATGGTACCCTGAGGTCGATAAACCTGTGAGTTGAAAATGACTTGTGTTAGAGTAATTACAAATTCTCGTTAATTGTAGAATATAGAAGAGATCTAAATTGGTTTGGGGTTTAGGGTTTAACCTGAACATTGCCCGAACCCTGGGAAGTCATGCATTGTCCACATTAGAATTGCTCGAAGGTTGAATAGGCGATTGGGCTGGGCCTTATATATATCTTCTAGTGGAGCCCCTTGCCATAATATCTGTAGCTCTTCCACAAGTGGTGCCAAGTACACATCCATATTTGCGACCTTGTACTTCCCAGGGATGAGGAGCGATAACATAGTGTGACCTTTCTTGATCGCCATATGTGGAGGTAGGTTGTAATTGACTAGCACAATCTGGCCAAACACTTTATGAGCTGCTTCGAAGTCCAAATGGGTTCACTCCGTCCGTCCCTAATCCCAGCCTCAAGTAGCACGGTTCATCTCCAAACTCAGGCCAAGTACTATCGATATATTGCCACGCTGGGGAGTCGGCTGGTATTCTCCACTTGCCTTCTTAGCTCCGATGTGTTAAACGCCAATCCATCAATGACGTGGTGGAGCGACATTGGAACATCATACAAAGTCTAACTAGGGAAGGGATTAGGGTTGCAGATTAGCAGCTAAATTGCGGCAAATTAGTGGCAAATTAGCTGCAAAATAGTAGCAAATTTGCAGCAAATTTGGTATAATATTAGCGGCAAATATGAAAGAAAAATTGTAAATAATAAAGTTTAAGACTAAGCTTGCAAGGAACTTGGAGCGATGATATGTCTCGTCGATATCTGGCCTCTCCACACTTGGGGCATTCAGATAGATCTGCTAATTCACCTCAAAACAACACACAGTCGTTGATACATGCATGGATTCTGACGTAGTCAAGCCCATGCAATGTGATCATCTGCTTCCTTGCCTTTTCGCGTGTAGCAGGAAGACGATGGGGCTGCGGCAACATCTTCCCCATGAGACTTAGCAATGCATCCACCGATGCATTACTCCATCCATATGATTATTGGAGATTCATCATCTCCATCGCTGCCCGAAGCATTGAGAAGCTAGCTCCATCGTAAATCGATGTTCTAGCAGCTTGTAGTAACGTCGAAAAGTCGGAAGTCAGGCCTTCCCTTGCTTGACATCCAGAACCCTGCCGACGTGCTGGCTGATGTAGATTTTCAATCATATCTTCCATTTGCTGATTGGGATCTTGTTCTTGCGCCGGGAAATCCTCTAGATCATCCACTGCATTAGTCATACGTTGTCGTACACGTGCCTCTTCTTCTTCAGCCTCTGCCCTTGCCCGCTTGTAGTAGTCACGTAACAACCGCGGTGCAACAGTGTAATGTGGAACATCATGGGGTGACTCTTCAGGATTCCAACAGCCCCATTTCCGTATATGATCATGCACTCTACGACAAGTTCGCCTAAATCTTTTCCTACATCGGTCACACCTACATCGAATGGTCTGAGCTCCCCATTGGCCGATGTGTGTCCTGCGCAACTCCTCGGCATTGGTAGACGATGACTCTGAACTGATGTGGTGTGGATCGACATCCATTGATGAATCTTGTATTCTCTGCAGCAATTGAGCAGCTATTGAGCGGCTAAATTGCGGATATAATTGCGGCAAATCAGAGGCAACTTGGCGCGGTAATGTCGTCGTAAGGTTGCGGTAATGTCGTCATAAGGTTGCGGTTAAGACGGCTACTGCGTGGTAATGTCGCGGTAATCTTGTGGTAATGTCGTGGTAAGGTTACGGGTAAGGCGCGGCTACTGCGCGGCAATGGCGCGGTAATGTTGCAGCATACAGGAGAGAGGGGTCTTTTAAAACCCTAAACCTCTTTTTGCTCCTCCTCTTTCGCACCTGATCCTGCTCTGTCGCTGCTCAGCTCTGTCCGTTCTGCTCCTGCTCGCCCTTAACCTAAATCCTAAACCTCTGTCTGTGCTCGGCTCTACCACTGCTCACCTCTGCCTCTGCTCACCTCGGTGCTCCTCCTCACCTCTGCTGACCTCGACCTTGTTGCTGCTTCTGCCGTTGTTGTTGCTGGTGGCCGGTCTGTTGCACCTCCAGCTGAAAACCCAATAGAACTTCAATAGAAAAATCCAGTTGCTCTTCCTACTCCTCTAGCAGAAAAATCCAGCTCAAAACCTCTTGCTCGTGCTTACGCTTGCAGCTACTCCAGGTAGACCTCCCACTCCTGCTGCTTCAGCTCAGAGTAATTAGTGGGAAGAAAGCAGACTTGGCGTTGAAGTTAATCTAATTTGCTGTAATTAGAGTAATAAACCCGAATTAGTAAAATTTGGCTTGGAAAAATTAAATATCCGCTTAATTAGAGATATTTGACGATGCATTAGTGAAATTCGACGTGAAATTTCATGGTTTGACGAAAATTAGTGTGAATTTGGGGAGAATTTGGGGAAAATCTGGTGAAATTTTGGGGAAAATTGGGGAGAAATTGAGGAAATTTTTTGGAAATTTGGGGAAAAGTTGGGGATAAAACCTTCGATAATTTGACATGAAATTCGTGAGACGGGGCGTTAAGTTTGGGGAGAATTTGGGGTAAATTTGGGGAAAATTTGGGGAAACTTTGGGCGGAAAATTAGTGACGTTTAGGGTTATTTGGGGAAACAACCCTAATTTGGTTGAAACCCTAAATTGGCTGAAACCCTAAACTGGCGTGAAACTACATGATTTGACGATAATTAGTGACGTTTAGGGTTATTTGGGGAAATAACCCTAATTTGGTTGAAAACCCAAAATCGCGCAAACCGATTACCATTGAACTGGCTGAAACCCTAAACTGGCCGAAACCCTAAACTGGCTGAAAACCTAAACTGGCCGAAACCTAAACTTGCCGAAACCCTAAGCTTGCCGAAACCCTTAGCTGGCCAAAACCCTAAGCTGGCCGAAACCCTAAACTGGCCGAAACTGGCCGAAACTGGCCGAAACCCTAAACTTGCCGAAATTGGCCGAAACCCACAATTGGCGGAAACCCTAAATTGGCCGAAACACTAAATTGGCCGAAACCCTAAACTGGCCGAAACCCTAAATTGGTGGAAACCCTAAATTGGCCACCACCCTAAATTGGCCGAAACCCTAAATTGGCTGAATCCCTAAATTGGCCGAAACCCTAAACTGGCCGAAACCCTAGACTAGCCGAAAGTGGCCGAAACCCTAAACTGGCCGAAACCCTAAACTGGCTGAACCGTAAATTTTAACAAATTCTAAACCCTAAACCCTAAGTTACATGAATGCCAAAAACCCTAAACCCTAAACCGTAATTTTCAATGTGTGATAGATGGCTGATAGATCCCTGATTCCACTTACCTTGGAGGTTGAGTGGCGGAGTTATCATGATGCCATGAGAGCATGGGAACATCAGATGACCGAGCATTTTGGTGGCATGGCCCCACCAGAGGAGATTGGACTATATATCGCATGGCGCCCACCTCCGGTCCCACTAGTGAGGGGTCGGCTTGGCCGCCACTCCTGGTATCGCCACACCCCAGACAACAGGGAGCACGCCCCTAGGTGGGCCCACCCCACGCGACAACCCTCGTGTTGTCGTGCGGCACGACGTGCAGCGGCGCCGTCGCCTATCCACAGACTCCACTGTAGGGAGTCCAGCTATGCCTCCCCCTCACACTTGGCCTAGGACCGGTTCTACCCCGCACCTCACATCCCCTGCATCAACCTCGGCTTCATCGTCACGAGCGAGCCCCGCCTCGAGTTAGACCAGATCGAGTCCCGGCACATCCGCACGTGCGAACCCCGCCTCTAATAGTTCGGGATGTGGACGTGGATGTGGACGTCATGGGTACTGCGGAGGCGATGATGATGTCGATGGCAGCGCACACATCGTCGCTACTAACAGCGACCGAGCTGGTCGGGAAACCCCTGTCGGCAGATTTTACTACACACTCGACGACAGTGGGGGTATCGTGACTGATAGATTAGGTCGAGGCGCGCGTCGATACCTGCTCAAGCTCGTCATAGTGCATGTCCGGAATGTGTACGACCCCTCGACTTTTTTTTTTTTCCCCAAAATGAAGCTACTTTCCCATTTGTTAGCAAGGATTATTACATAGAGCGTGTACAAGGAGACTTATACACACATCGGAGAGACTTCCTCCGATCAAGTAAAAGAAGCTGAACCTACTTACATTGCCTTGCGGCCTAACTTAATGTAAGAAGCCCTTCAGTGTTGCCTAGTACGGGTCGGCTCTTGGGGCCTACACCGAAGAGAGGGTGGTAGGTGAGTAGGAAATAACCAACGTGGGGGCTGGTAGTTCCACCTCGGGCCACTCCCGCCTTGCCTCACCATAGGTGTGTTCCGCCATTTCTGCCAAAAGCGTAGATGGGCAGTGACCACGTCGTTGGAGTGGTTGCAAACCTCTTCCAGTTGCCCTCATAGGCAGCTGATAAGCGCGAACCATATGTGCATGATCACTTCCTCCGAGGGTCGTACCGTACCTTGGAAAACCTTGAGGCAACGCGCTTTCCATATATACCACAAGGTGAAACCTGCGATCAACATCCAAATTTCCGGAAACCTAGGGGATGCGGGCTGCAAGCCTCTTTTAAAACGGATCTTGACGATATTGCCTCTTGTGCATACATAACGCCAACTATCCGCATTGACGACGTCTGTCCGCCCTTCGACCGAGTGATCAATCCATGCCGCAGCGCTCCACGAGGCTGTTCCTTCAACTTCACATGCCGCAAGGAGCCGAGTCACTCTATCCCATATCTTTTGAGCTTGAGGGCAATCCCACAGATAATGTCTCAGAGTTTCAATAGGTAGAGAGCACAGTGGGCAGCCTAACGCTCACACCCTTTATCGACTTGACCATTCCAGCCTTGTCAAAGACACCGAACCATGCATGTTCTCTCGCCTCCCCCATCGGAACCCTGTCAACTGCCTCAGCTATCAGTCTCCGCATTTCTATAGCTCCCTTGAGGGGAGGGAAAAGGTCTTCTTCGGCTCTTCCTGAAACAACCATGCGTCTCCAATCGTCTATAGATAGGAGGCCTGTTTGTCCCAGCTCTCCCAATGCTAGGCCCTTAAGTTGCCCTAGCATCGTGTCGTCACTTGTTCGCACATGAGGATTCCAGAATAGTGGCCATCTAGTCCATTTGGCCAATGTCTCCGGGGTGTGCTTGACCAAATGCTGTCGTATATGGCACCATGCCCGCAAGATGGAGTTCGCGACCCTATCCTCCGGATATAGAGATAAGGTGATTGAACAACTTATATCTGCATTTCATACCCGCTACCCCATGCCCGAGCACTTGGCGCTGAGTTCAATTTGGCTTCGTCGGACGATACTAGGCCATATCGCGAACCGTCAGAGCAGGTACACGAGAGCTGCTCGGGCAGTAGTAGACCGGGAGGCAGCAGGATTACCGCCACGATTAGATGGTTGGCGGCCCTAGAGCGTTCACGATGCCGAGTGGAGATCAGCTTTAGCACGAGGGGTGTGAGAACGGTTTGCTTGACATGTCGCTGCGCGTGGGACCCAGATGAGGTTAGGGTCGGCAGTCAGATGAGGTTAGGGTCGGCAGTCAGATGGGGTAGCGGAGGTGCAGTAGCTTTCAGGGCCGAGTTTGTAAGTATTTTCCTAAACTATAACTGATTACTTAATTAATATAATATTAATTAATTGTAACCCTAATTAAAAGCGATCGAGGTTTTTGTGTAGATGGAGTTGGTTGGTCGTTGGCCGTATCCGGACGAGGACTATCGCCGATTACATCCTAGATGAGAGTCCTGGATGTATTTCAAAAGTCGGGGAGTGATCACGGACGACCGACTAATTCTAAGGTTGGGCATACAATCGGTCCAGGTGTTGGGCGACAATGCCAACTTGGAGGGCGTGGCTGAAGATTTACCGGATACTCGCGGGGAACTCGAGCAGAACCTAGAGCAAAGCGGCGCATCATCGCCAGCTGACACCGAGGCGACCCACACCGACCCCGGTTCTACAAAGCGGCGCATCATCGTACACTCGGGTTAGATATCTACGATGATAATAACCCTAGTGAATATATCCCTTCCCCTTAGAATTTTTTTTGGTTTAGCTTGTATAGTATTAACTTGTATTGTGATTTCCAACTTGTAATATATTTAAAATTGTATTGTTACTCAATATTGTAATATATTTGGTGAAATCTAATTTCACATCCACAATTTGGGGTTTTTAAAAATTTAATTGTAATTACAAATATTTTTATTTCTAAAACCCTAATTCACGATCAATACCGCAGTGATGATAAATCAATGCAAACACGTGGCAAATTTGCAGCAATACATGTAGCAAATATCAAGCAAACAAGCGGCAAAATTGCAGCAAACACGCGGCAAATGTGTAGCAAATACATGCAGTAAAGATCCAACAAACACGCGGCAAATTTGCAGCCAAAAAGCGGCAAATTCCCAGCAAAGTCGCGACAAAGTTTCAGCAATATACGCGGTAAAGATCCAGCAAACATACGACAAATTTGCACCAAACACGCGACAAATTCCCATGAAACACACGGCAAATTTGCAGCAATACATGCGGCAAACTTGCAGGAAAGACGCGGAAAATTCGAAGAAAAAAAGTGGCCAATTTGTAGAAATTATGCGGCAACTGTGCGGCAAATGTGTGACAAATGTGCAGCAAATATCAGGCAAAGGTTGCGGTAAGTTTCTAGCAAAGAGCGCGGCAAACATCGCGGCAATGTTGCAGCAAATGTCCAGTAGTTATCGCGGGTAAAGTTCCCGGCAAAGTGCAAAAATTGTTGCTCCAATACTTGCGGAAATGCTCGCAGTAAAGTCTCGGCAAATTTTCGGTAAATCCAATTGAAAATTTCGCGGTAATGCACCTGGCAAGGCTCGCGGAAAATGTTGCTGAAATATACGCGGCAAAACTCGCGGTAAAATTTCCGATTAATGTCACGGAAATGTTGCGGAAAAGGTCGCGGCAACGTCGCGGCAAAATTTCGCGGCAAACAAGAATGTTGTTTGCCGCGACTTTTTCTAAAGTTCTGCAGATGATTTTTCGCGGCAAATCTCGCGGCAAATTGATGAATACCTTGTAGTGAGTCTCTCCACACCGGACATGTTTTGTCGTCCAATTTGATTCATCGAGCTTATTTTATGGCTGAAATTTGACTTTTCCATTATACTTAATTCCAAGCTAGCAACTAACATACGGTATTGTTTTAGTGCAGGCATGGGTAAGACACATTCCATGGTCAGAGACAATAATTAGCGTCAAACAAAAATGGTACGAATGTTCGATCACCTCTTGTAGTCGATGAGTTTTATCCACGCTTGATACATCGACATCCACAATTAGGGCCGTGAGTTTCATTTTTCCACAAGGGGTGGCCAGTGGGGATTAGTTTCAGGATGCAAAGGAGCGCATGTTAACTGAGACCTCGGCTTGCTGTGTATCGGCTAACCATTAGTAATTAAGAGTCGTTGATCAACATCACTTGGGTACGTACTCTTATGATATTTTAAAGTTGTCCAAATTGATTTTGTGTGTTTCCTGCAGGTCTTGGCAGTGGCTAATAGAAATTGTTATCGATACTCGCGCTCGTGTCAAAGATTTCTCTCCAAGATCTCGAAAGAACAACAACATCCTTCATTGCTCACGTCTTGCTATAATTGTCCTTATGGAAAGGG
>JBBBWG010024001.1:0-28924 GCA_037176905.1 Azolla pinnata
GGGCGACCTCCTCGACTTGTGCTACCTCTACCCGGGCCGCGCCGGCGGCCGCGCCGGCCCCGGCGCCCTCGTCCTCCCGCCCGTCCTCCTCAACTTCGCCGGCGGCGCATCCGTCGCCCTCAACGACCTCTTCATCCGCGTCGACTCCTCGCGCTTCTGCCTCGCCTTCCGCCCCACCGACCACCCCTTCTCCATCCTCGGCAACTTCCACCAGCACCGCCGCGTCTTCACCTTCGACACCGCCAACGACGTCGTCTGCGTCACCCAGCCCAACCGCCGCTTCTGCTGAATCCCATGGAATTAACCACCTCCCTTCCTTCCTCCCTTGAACCTTCCTTCTCCACAGAATCTTCAGATTCTCTCAATTCTCTTCTTGACAGTCTTCAGATTCTTCTTTCCCCCCCCCCCCCTCCTTCCTGCACCCAGCTCACACATTAGATTCTCTCTGCCCACACATTCCAGCTTCTACTCTCACCTCTCTCTCTCTCTCTCTCTCTCTCTCTCTGTGCATTGATCCTTCCCTTCATTTTCAGCTTAACCATCCTGCTGCCTCGTCACCACCAGCTCCCTGATTCCTTCAGCTACTACTCACTAGTTCGGGTTCTTTGGACTGGCAGCTGTTTTCACCTCCTCCTCCTCCTCCTCCTCCTCCTCCTCCTCATTGCTCTTTCCCTATTGTGGATCAGTTCCTGATGCCACCCCCATTGTAGGATTCTTTTTTCTCCATATTGTTGAGAGAATTTCAGCATAACAAAGCGATTTCTGCAGCACATGGATCCTTTCTTTCTTCTTCGTCGTCTTCTTCTTCTTCTTTGTTTGCTGCTGCCTTTTTTTTTTATCTGGCCACGGATTCTTCTCCTTCTTCTTCGTCTGCTGCTGCTTTTTTTTTTATCTGGCCACGGATTCTTTTCCTTCTTCTTCTTCTTCTCCTTCTTCTTCTTCTTCTTCTTTCAGTCCATGCAGTTGTCAGTGATGTCTGCAGAGTCTCAGGGTTTACGGCACTATCTCTCAAGTACCATATCTCGGAACCCTAAAAACCGGCCAGCGCCTGAGACCCTTTGATAGATTCTAGCCACCATACCAGCTGCATGAAACCTGCTCTGCCCGGTGGAGATGGATCATCAACTTCCCAGGCACTTGGAAAAAAACTTTGGCAACACAAACCCACCATGGTGGTATAACAGTGCATACCACCTGCTAACAAACAGTTCAGGATTTTTTTTTCAAGATTTTCCGATCTATGATGCTCGACATAGAGAGAAACTTTCACAGCAGCCGTTTCCAAAAATATCCCGAGACTGTGGGGAGAGATGGTACGTACATATACATAGCCAGTGATCTATGAACGATGCACAGTAACATTAAATTTTTTGACAGATAGATATCATTGTGAAAACGGAGCTTCCCTCTGATTCCCATGAGCCCACATTGATCCTCGTGTATGTTAACAATATATGACATAGAACGTGGAAACAAGGAATGGAAAAACATTAGAAACGGTGAATGAAGTTGTTACATGATCACAAGAGCTGCTCCGGGTTGGTTCAACTCGAGGAGTATGAAGTTCATATATTTTTCAGCTCAATCTCTCGCCTCTACTAACCTTCAGGGTGGACTGTTTGTAGATCGAATGGTGAGAAACCCTGTGCAGTTCTATCAAAGTGTGAAGGAAAGAATGGCATTACAGCAGTTAGCAAACAATCAATAGATCAGAGAAACTTCTCGACAATGGTTTCCATCCTTGCAGCAAACACAATTGGAGGTCCAACGATGGCTATAGCATATCATACAGCACAGTCTCCAGTTCACAGAGCAGAAAAAACGAGCCCACAACCTTCCAAATCTCTCTTTTTTCAAAGAAATTGCAGTACCTTGCCTTCTGCACTCACATAAACCTGCTTCCAGACCGATTGCTGGCAAAAGCCAAACACAGTTGCCATCCAAACATCAAAAACATGCTGATTGAAAAACATCCAGACAAATTGTCGGCAAACGGCTGAGTTGCCATTCCAAACATCAAAGAGAGAGTATAAACTGATTGATGAAAAACATTTGCCTCAGTTGCTAACTGAAACAGAATTCAAAATTCAAGTATCTGGCTTGATTCAAACCAATTTAGGACTATCACATACATAGCCTGAACTCAATTAGGGTAAATTTTGCCTTCAGCAGTTAAAACAAAATTCTGGGTTTGAATATTGGTCAAATGTTCCACTAAAGCATTTTGATGGTGGAGGATCTTCAGGGCTTCAATGCCACTGCTAAGCCAAACTTGGTTTGCTTGTCCAAGGCCTTCGAGTCGATCTCAGCCGAAAGTGTGAGGGTTGACTTAGGCCTCCATTCATGCTGCACCAGAGCAGCCACCTTCCCATAATTGTTGGCTCTTCCCTTCACGGTAGTGAAACTATCCAATGCATATGAACTCCCGATGGTGAAGGTATTCTCGTTTTTAGACAGCTTGTGTGCTATTTCTGCCACTACAGTTGTCTTATTAGAGACAAGATTATGAAGGTAAGAAGCTCTCACTGTATCACCCATATCCGTTCTGCGTTAGACACAAAAATATAATGTTAGGAGTACTACTTTAAAGCACTGCCAACAAACATGCAGCAGAATAACCCCAATATCAGAATACCATGTGAACATATTCCTAGTATCAGAATACCCATGATATAGAAATCATGTGATGGACTAGTTCAAGTTCTCATGCTAGTCTGGTAAAATAATCATAACAATGGAGGATACTTTGATTAAATGCAATAAGAGGAGTATGCAGGAATTCTTACAACAGCAGAGCTGCCGTGAAATCAGGCTCGGTAATGCCAATGCCAGTATTATACTTTGTCAAGACTCCAGTACTTGTGTCAAACGCTACTTCACCACCAATTGCAAATTTTCCATTACCAAATGTTCCATTCACTTCTACCAATGGAACTGCTTTCAAACCAACACTGCCACTAAGACTTGCATTGTCATGGTGATATTGTACCTCCACCTAGAAAACAACAGAGCTCATAATGTCATCAAATGCTAGAAGAATCTCTACGGAAACATTCCAGTTGACATCCAACCTTTCCAGAATTTGGATCTGGGATGGTAAAACTGAATACGGACTTCAAACCTGGTGCAATGTCATCCACTGTCACAGTCGTGAAAATCTGAAGCAAAATATCACACCATTTCAAAACTCTGAAACGTTCAAGACTAAAGGGACTCTATCAAATCAGCCAAGAGATATGAAGTTAAAACAACCATGCAAAACACACAAAGACAGGTTGAGAAATTCAGCAATCTTAAGAAATAGTAATCACTCACCAGGAATTTCAATCCGCAGGAACTATTCCAGACAAGAAAATATACTTAAAAAATCAAACAGATGCAGAAGCAATTCATGGGACGTGACAAGTTACTTGAAAACAAAGGAGGAGATTATGCAGTTTTAAGCAAAGTTTCAAAATCTAGGTTCCATAAAATAGTCTTCAAAGTTTATAAAGATATTCAAACATAATCCAAACAACGTATCTCATTACTTAGATGGCAGGTAATGCCAAGATTATGCACAAACCCTTATGGGTTCAAGAAAAAGGTCTGAAATCCAGGTTTCTTTGAGAATACACACACAATCCACACAACATGACTTGAGGCATATGATGTAAAGATTATGCAGCAGAATTTACGTATTTAAGGTTAAAGAATCCAGGTTTTCTGAGTTCCCAAACATAAACAGAAAATGTGCAGCCATAGGAGACGTCGGGATCGGCTCCACACATAATATGTTCGTACATGCAGGCAATGTATCTCTGTATGCACAAACTAACTTCTCTATGCCTGTGCAAGGACATACTCAAGCAATAGGCATCACATATACAATGGATCTCCGTACATGAATGTAAGTTATTCATGCATGCATATAACATATTCATCTATGCATGTAATGAACCTACAGATTCGTGTATGTATGAATGTAACATAGTCCCAACTTCACCCTCTAGGTACATCCATGACTAACAAACACATTCAGAATGTTTACTTGCATGATTCAAAAAACATATCCATTGGAATGGAAAACAAATACCGATATAAGGCATGAGCAGGGAAAATTACATTTGAATTGGTATCTAACTTTATGTCTGTTGTAACGTTGCCTTTTTTGAACTTTGTAGCGAGGTCTCCAACAAATAAGTCCCCTTTTTTCAGTCCAGTTGTTGTGAATGTCTGGAAATAAAACCCATAAACATTGAAATATTACCTCAGATTCACCTCTCAGATGCTCCATTTAAAACAAGAATGAAGTAGATTAATATGCTTGATTTAAGACATGAATGGAATTCAACACGGTCGTGAAACATCTTAGTTTACTACAAAAACTCAGAATGGCACCAATAAAATATGACCAATTATTCTAATCTCAACTTCTGAAACGTACCAATCCTGTTGGCGACTGTGTTGTCACTGTTACTTTGTGGTCCTGGAGGTAATCTTTGTACAGTAAATCTATTCGAAAAAACGAACACAAAAAATCAACTACCATGCATAACGATGATGAAATACTAAACAAAACAAAAACATTAAGAGAAACTATTTTCACCTTTGGCCTTTTTGCCAATATCCGAAAACAATCCTGGTCCCATTCTTAAACCTTCAAAAAACGGATAATATCTCCATGTTAAAACTATTAATGACGCTCCAATAAAAAACAAAATTAAGAAGTGAAACCTAAAGAGGAAAAATGTCACTGTGCATTGAGATTGAACAAAAAATGGTATGATCAATTAGTGATTCAAAGTGCTATGAAAGAATTTTGCTAATTTCTCGTCACTCTGACAGGAAGCATACTGTGAATAACGTCACGAACCATTTACCTAAATCCTCTGTATGGCATAAGAAACTATGGAGACATGTAAAGAATCTTGTAAATTGGTCATGAATTTGACATGGATCAGCAAGAAATATTTCTCTGAGTTGCACTCACAACCTGGATATGGAGTTTTATAATCAACGCTTAACAAAAAAAGAATGTTTGAGATCAATGCCGTGCTTTCACCTACATTAGCTTCTACAGCTACATATATCCGACATTGATTACAGTCGCCTAGCATGACAAGAAACTGAGCGTATACGATTGATGTTCAGAACGAAGTCCCGTTTTTTTGAAAGTGACTTTGATTTCACGGAACTTCGAGAACCTCTTTAGGCATATTTTCGGTTTGGTAACAACCTGCTTGAAGTCTTCTTAGTTTTGATCGCAAGCAGACGAATTTCGCCTCTAAATACTTGTGCCAATTTTCTGAAACAACCAGCTTCTACGCTTCGGCATCAAAGATTCAAAGTTCGCATCTCAGACAATATATCGATAGAAAACAGGGCAAGATACGGTCCAACGCGAGCAAAACCAAGAAAGGAGGACGAAAAAGCACGGTATAGCAAGGAAGGAAGGCAGAGAAATCGCGGCAGAATGAATCGGAGCGAATCGGGAACCCAAATGTGAAGGCCGTATCCAAATCCAGGGATCCGGCGGAAGGATGAGAAAAACGCGAAGCGGGAGGAGAAGGGAAGGAAGGGAAAAAAAAAAACAAGCAAGGGCAAAGCAAAAGGAACGATTTGGATAACATCAGAAGGGAGAGGAGGAGGAGGAGGAGGAGATGAAAGGAACCTGGGAAGAAGACGAAGAGCTTCTGCGTTCGCTGCTGCTGCTGCCGCTCGCTCTTCTTCTTCTTCCTTCTTCTGCTTTCTTCTTCGCAGACGAAGGAGAGAAAGATACCCTACACTTGTGCACCTAATAATACAGGTCTCAGGTTTCACACCTGTCCACCGCAATTGTCCGCCAGCATGCCCTATGCATGTGCATGTGCATGTGCATGTGCATGTGCATGTGCGTTATGCGTGTATGTGATCCATGCGTGTGCATGTGCATGTGCGTATGTGATGACGCATGCATGCATCCGGTGCATGTGGATGCGCATGTACTTGTGTGTGGTTGAGTGCATGCATGTGTGCGTGCAGTTGCATGTGCAGGGTTGTGATGCGTTAATGCATCTCCTTGTCGATCTTTATGGACATGCATGCACATGCGTCCATGCATGCGTCGCATGCGCCCGATGCTTCGATTCAGTTCGGTGCGTTTTGCCAGATTAACTGACGCATGCTTTTTGGACACAGACTTCTTAATTAAGGTCGTTGATCGAGGCCACTCTTCTTAAGAGGATCTGCGTCTGGGTGCGAGAGTTTGGGCTTGTGCTTCTCTGTATCTTGTCTCTTCCCATCCTAGCACTCAGATACCATGTTTTTTTTTTTAATCAGCGCGACGACAGATAACTCCGCCTTCTGCGGGACATTGGCATGAGAACGCAAAGATTTTTGGCCGTTATGGTGCCAAACAGGCGGAATCTCTGTGGCAATTATGGGATTCGTTCTGGAAAAACATAAGCGAACTACGAACGGTTGTGCTTGCAAGTTTCCGAAAGAGTGTGTTGCCATCCGCGATGGCATTTACGGCCACTGTTTATCAATATCGTCCATCTCTTCTCCCTCCGAATCCATGGAAGCATTGCAACTGGGATTGAGTTGTCGAATTCGGCTGTGGACCAGGTCTTGCAAAACTCGATGACACGAGCATCTTTGCAGTCGGCGAGTTTCCCTTCCAAGACAGAAAATGTCTTGCATGCCGTAAAACATACTCGATTCCTTCAAAGCAAGCCCTCTTTTTTCTGTCTACTCCGGTGTTCAGCAATCGAGTCCATATGACCGACTGGCTTCGTTGGAGCTCAGGTTCTTGTGTTTCGAATGCCAACATTTCATCGCATCAAATTCTACTCCAATTTCTGCTGTTCTCTTTACTGCTTGTGTTTTCCCTTTTAACTCATGGTAGTACAACTCACAAGCATTACTACAAACAGAGCGGGAAGAAATCTCATCCTCGGTTGAAGGATCCCCCTTTCAAGCATGGACTAGAACATTTCGTTGTGCCCTTGCGATAGCGAGTGATGACCAATGATCAAAGCAACCCGCGAGAGCTCTCTTATGTGATCAACTGCATCGAGCATGTAATTGTGGCACATAAGTTGGAAGACATGTATGATTGCAGCCGAGGTGGGCAGAAATTCGACACATGTTTGATCGTGGGCGATCTAGATACCGATTCCAGACATATTCATAGTGGCAAAGCTCTGCTGCAAACAAGGTTTCGGGCTTTTGCCATGGGCGCTGCCTTCAAAAGGAAACGACACTTCATCATCTAGGCAAAGCGTTCTGCTGAAGCGAGAGTCTCTCGACAAGAGAAGATTTCCCTCGCAGCACGAGGCATTCTAGCGAAACAACACAACAGTAAGAAAGCATCACGAGTCGATCAAGCTCCTCGGGCATCAAAAGAGACGATTAAAAAAGAAAAAACCCGAAGTAAACTAACTGTGCAGGGAGGGCTCGAAACACCCTCAACTCTAAAAACCCTAAGGCCCAAATGTCCTAAACAGGAAAGCTCTCATGTTCTAAACCCTAAATCCCATGCCCTAAACCCTAACCCTAACCCTAACCCTAATCCTAACCCTAATCCTAATCCTAACCCTAATCCTAACCCTAACCCTAACCCTATTCATAACCCTATTCATAACCCTAATCCTAACCCTAATCCTAACCCTAACCCTAACCCTAATCCTAACCCTAACCCTAACCCTATTCATAACCCTAATCCTAACCCTAACCCTAACCCTAATCCTAACCCTAACCCTAACCCTAACCCTGACCCTAAAGGCAGAACCACAAGATGCACACGTGATGCATATGCAGGAAAAAGTGTGAGAAGGAAGCTTCAATGGATAGACATGAGAGGGAAAGAGGGAGAGAGAGAAAGAGAAGATCAGATTGATCTCCACAGCATCCATGGAGAGAGCTCTGCTTCATCGTCTCTCCTACTCCTTTTCGTCTCCTTCTTCTCCTTCTTCTTCTTCTTCTTCTTCTTCTTCTTCTGCTTCGTCTGTTGCTGTAGCTTGGGCCATCACACCCACCCATTGTGTTGTAAACCACCATCTGCCCGTTCGCCCAACTGCCCGTTTCCACAAATGGCTCACTTCTCGCTTCCCTCCACCTCCGCCCGCGCAACCCTCCTCATTCTCTTCCTACGCCTTTCCTTCCTTAGCCACCTGGTGCCCGAAGCATAGCTCCATTTGGGCAGCGAGAACAGCTTGCATTTCCAGCTCCGCCATTTTCCATTCAAGCACCGGAGATGGGAACTACGGGTCCGGAGGAGGATCGGATGGCGGAGACAAGGGTGGAAACAATGGTGGAGATGGTTCCTCAGCTCATTCCGGAGACCCTGAAGCTGTTGGATCGAATCCTGCTTCTTCCTCTTCCTCCTCAGAAGAAGTCATCTTCCTTGATGTTGGGGTATGTTCTCTACCATCTGCATTATGGTCTATGGACATTTTCTGTTTTCTTTTTAGTGTGCAATTTTTTTGTTTGTTTTTCCTGATTTTTTTTTCTATTTGCAAACCAATATATAATTTTCGGCCTTCTATGCTGATTCCTCTTTTTAATCCACATCTACGACAGCCGTATCCACGATACCATTTTTATTTCGTTGTCAGCAAGTTATGACATGATGCCAATGTTTCACGCCAATGAATTTTACAATCAAAATTTACTCTTTTTCTTCGTGAAATGAATTTCTGGCACGACGATCTTATCATATAATGGATATGCGCTCATGTGCCGGGTAATCAAATGGGTTAAGTGATTGATACATAGGCATTTGGACCATGTAGCATGGCCATGTTAAAGGGGATTCTCTAAATATGATCATCTCCGTAGACATTTCATCTGTATTGCGCATCTACTACAGCTTGAAATTTGTAGCATTGCTACCATACGATACATCGGATATGTGGTAGTAGACTGGGAAACTGGATGGGTTAACCGGTCAATGCATAGCTATTTTGGATCATTTTGGCTGTTGTAAGTGGGTTCGGAGTATGGTATCAATAACATGCTTTATTATTTTAGTAGGCTTTTCAAGTATAATGGGACTTAGTACAGAAGAATATCTTGCTGCATCGTTCTGAAAATTTGGATTCTTTGGTTTGCCCACTTCAATTTTTATGTTCTAAAACTGTTTTGGATGGTTGACTATTATCCGAAATGAGGTGAATAAGCATGACTGAATCTGTGCTTCTTTCAAGATAAGCAAGCCCCCTTTCCTTGACTCACTCTTTTGTCGGGAATTGCCTTTCAAGATTTTTTAAGATCATCAAAATAAGGGTAATATAGTTTCAGACCCAAAATTCAAGATACATTTTGCATCCTAACATTTGGAAATACCAAATTGCTCGCTACCACGGGTTTCCAAACGACTATTGTCCAAAAAGCGAAGGGAAATATCTTCTCAATTCTAATTCTTGCTCTATGAAGTGTGTATGGGATTTAAGTACTGTATGTGCAGTATGTGCAGTATGTGCCTGCCTAGAATAATGGTCATAGTGCATAATATCTGTAAGTTTAGGGTTTAGGGTTTAGGGCTCTATCTCCGAGCGGTAAGTATGCACATTTTCTAGAGAGCATAATATTTAAAGCTGACAGTCTGGTCTGCGTGTTTTTGTGTAAAAACTTTATCAATTGTGTCTGATTTTCTATGACTTGTTTCAGGGAATGTCATGCGGTGGCTGTGCATCTAATGTAAAAAGGATCCTGGAGTCACAGGTTAGTGTCTTATTTAAATATTGCGGTTTATTTCAAGACAAAATAGCTATAACTTTGGAATGCCGAAATCGTCTATCAATGATAAGGCTGGCGGAATCATGGTTAGAATGGTGAGGGTCTGCATGGTACCCCATAGATTTGCTAGTGCCTAGGAGGTTGGGTGCACATCACCCCCACGTAGAGACTTTGCTCCACCCACGACAATAAACATCCCTTCTTAGGAAGGAGACACCCATCAAGAAATATGTAAACTTGCGTCCCATGTGGACATTAAAAATCACCAGGCAACAACCCAAGTTACCACTGAAACTCTTGAAATTTGGTTTGCAATGACAAGGAACGTTAGCTGGAAACTTACATATTCAATTTTGAACTACAGATGGTTATTTTGAATCGTCTGGAGAAATTATGCTGATGTATGTGAAATGGTTCTCTTTTGGACTTCATCTATTATTTACCATTTAAAAACTTATTACTAGCTTTGAGAAACTTCAATGCAAAGGATCTGTTAAGATTATCAGGAAGTCAAATAATATGCATTCATTTCCAAGTTAAAGATAGTAGCTGTTGTTTGCAAATCCACCCTGTCTTGTTTAAATCTATGCTCTCATATTGATCTCATCGCAAACTGTTTCAGGCATATGTGATCCAGGCCTCTGTAAATCTAGCAACAGAGGCTGCTGTTGTAAGAATATCTCTTGTTTCGGAGATCCCTTCGGCCAGTACAAAGAAAGAGGTGGGGGAAGCCCTTGCAAAACACTTATCAAGTTGTGGGTACAAATCAAGTGTGCGAGGTTGGTATGCTCTCATAGTTGAAAAATATGAAGTGATTTATTTTTGAGCATTTCAAAATGTCTTGAAATTCATGGATTCCTTCTCTGTTATTATCTTTCTTGGGGATGCTAAGGTTTGAAAATCCAACATTTCTGCATTTTTTTGTTCTTTTTCATGCACTCTTTATGATGTATGTTTTGGGAGAGGAATATGAAAGGGCGGAAAGAATGAGTTGTGTTCTAGTTTGTCGAAGGAATCAGAAACCATAGAAACCATCAATACTAGTGTCAGTACCCTTTGAGAGCTCCAAGAACGTACTTCGTTTTACATTCAAGAGAATCTGCCTGTCTAATATTGTATGCTACTTCTGCATCTGTCCGAGTTAGGTGACTCAGTGATCCGATGGTTTCCCTGTAGGATAAGATTAAGCCCCGTTTGATAAAAAAAGACAAAAATGAGAATCTTTACACAGATATTGGAGCTTTACACAGTCTTCTGAGTCAGATGAATATGGTCTTTGCAGAAGAACCCATTGGAGTGTAAAGGAGTCTGAGACGAGTGTTTGATGCAAAACAATGAAAAAGAATGGGTGGTTGCAACATACGAGGCTGAATTGTGCCACTTGCAAGATCAATGGTGTAATTTTATATGTTAGAAAATCTGCAAAATATTTTGTTAGAATTTCAAAGAGAAGATATCTGATTGTAGGTGCTTGCTACCTGTGGAAGGTTGTATTCAAACTTCTTTTCTCTGTATAATTATATCGAAGGCGGAAGCAAATTGTATCATGGATTTGACCATTACGAACTTTTCTCACCTGTCTCGCACGTTTTTTGCTGGTTTAACTTATGAATCATGTACTTCTCAGAAGTTATGATCTAGACCCTTTGAGAACTTATGCGTAGTTATATCTATTTTCGTTTGAGACGTAAAATCATTCAAAAATGTATTTTCACCTTTTTATTTCATAGGCCATTTTGGCCTCTTGAAAGACGATGATGTAAAAGCATTAACTCTATTTCTCTCTTGACTGTAATGGTACAAACCATGCACAGATTTTAAAATTTGGGTTCCGTATACTTTTCTGAATGCTAGCAGGTTCTTCATTGGTTGAAACCTACACGATATGTTGTTGTGTAATCTATCAAGGGAATTTTTATAAACCTGTTAACATGTACATGTTCTTCACGTTTTCCATATTTTCATGGGATGTTCGTGAAGTGTCTGGTTATGCTAGTGAATATCTTCATATTTTGATACTTGCCAAGTGTCCGTGGATCTTTTATCATGGGATTCTGGAACCTTTATAATATATCTATTAATTCTGTGTTCTGGATAGTGGTGAGATGAATGTGGATGGGTGCTTACAAAAGTGATTATGACATGGTTTCTGAAAGTCTTTATGGCTGCGAATGGGATATATTTGTTTTAGGTGAGGGGTTCCCCAGTACTATTATTTTTTGAACATCAAAATCTATGGAATATCTCAATCTAATAGTTAAAAAAGTAAAATTTACCTTGATTTTTGATCCATTCTTTGGCTGAGTATTTGCATGCATATGCATGCATATGGTTCTAATCAAACTATTATTTTGGAACAGGCGAAATCAACTTGGTATTTGTTTTAGATGAGGGGTTACCAAATACTGTTATGTTTTAAACATCCAAACCTATGGATAATGTCAATCAAATAGTTAAAAAGCAAATTTCACCTTGACTTTTTGATGCATTCTTTGGCTGAGTGTTCACATGCATATGCATTTGTTTCTTATCAGACCGTTCCCTTGGAACTGGCGAAACCGGAGTATCAATTGCTTTGAAGAAAAGAGAGGAGAGGCTAGCTCGTCTGAAGGATAGTGGTATGTGTGAATTTTCATCAACACCTGGTTCCAAAAGAAAAAGTATGTTAATAGAGTAGTTATAGTCCATTTTACCTTTAAGAAATGAATTTTCTTCCATGTAGGGAGGAGGTTGGCGGTTGCATGTGTTCTTGCAGCAGTCTGTATGGTTGGGCATAGCTCTCATTTCTTAGGCCACCTTGCACCGTCTTGGCTACACCTATTTCATTCTGCTGGCTTTCAGATGTCTCTATCATGCTTGGCACTCCTGGGTCCAGGCCGGAAACTGATTGTTGATGGATGCAAGAGTCTCTTAAGGGGAGCACCTAACATGAATACCTTAGTTGGTCTGGGAGCATTGTCCTCATTTTCTGTCAGTGCAGTAGCTGCCCTTTTACCGAAATTGGTATAAGATTTTCTACAAGAACATATATGATGGCCTGAACTATCCTAGTCCTCATCTAGCTTTGAGATAGTTAATGTCAATTGATATTTACCAATATAATTTGGATAATTGTTCAATTTTCTTCTAAGATTCGTCCTGTTATTAATTACGGAGCTAATGCTGCAGGGATGGAAAGCTTTTTTTGAAGAGCCTGTGATGCTGCTTGCATTTGTGCTCCTGGGGAAAGCAGTTGAAGAAAGAGCAAAGATTCAAGCAAGCAGTGACATGACATCACTTTTGACCATTTTGCCAACAAATGCAAAACTTATTATTGAAGAAAACAAGGAAGGCCCACCTACAACTGTGGAGGTGGCTTGTAATAACTTGGTAGTTGGAGATAAAGTGCTGGTTTTACCTGGGGTATGTCTAGTGATTAGCATACATGAACATATACTTTTGATATTTACTGTCATGTGTTGCTCCAGGGTGCATATACAAATTTTATTGCTCTGTAGGACCGAATTCCTGTGGATGGTGTAGTTACTGGAGGAAAAAGTACCGTTGATGAGTCTAGTCTAACTGGAGAACCTCTCCCTGTTCTAAAAAAGCAAGGGGTATGTGTTCTCCTAAATGTTTTATGGACATCCTATTAAAGGGACCAGTGTTTCACGAGAATGATTTGAACTAATGACTCTTGTTTTGATAGGATGTTGTTGATGCAGGTACTGTGAACTACAATGGCACACTGATAGTAGAGGGAAAACGACCTGGAGGGGAGACTGTAATAGGTGATGTACTCCGGATGGTTGAAGAAGCTCAAACCAGACAGGCACCTGTTCAAAGACTTGCCGACAAGGTGGAAATGTTAACCTCTTCTGTAAAACATATTTTGTGAACTAAAATCACGAAAATACCGAGTCAATTGTGGTATTGCTTTTAGGTGGCAGGGCAATTTTGTTATGGTGTGATGGCACTATCAGGAATGACATTTGCATTCTGGAATACGTTGGGAGCACAACTTTTCCCGTCTGTCATCCCTGATGGTGGAGTGCTGCTGCTTGCACTGCAACTAGCATGCAATGTCTTGGTAAGTTTTTTCTACTCTTCGCAGACTTGATTTGGAATGTCAATTTTGTGGCAATGTAAACTGATCTAAATTCAGCTTCGTGATTAGCATCTACAAGCTCTCGAACAATCTACAGCTCTTCATGTCCTTTTCTGTAACAAAACTGTTCAATGTCTCAACTTGATTTCGTTCAAAACTTTGGAGGAGATATATATTTATCTGTGCTATATTTGGATTGCATAGCATTGGTTGGAGTTAATGTGTCATAATGTTCATATAAATTATTTTTTGAGTTGAGACAGAATGAAAAGGCCTTCTGATTCAATAGGTGATATGCTCAATAAAGTCTGATAGATTAAACTGCTCTTTTACGTTGGCATGAACTTCAATATTTCTGAATAATTGTTAAATTTTTATTGAAAAGAAAAAAACGTTATGTGTGCAACTTGTTATTTTCTGTGTAGGTGATTGCTTGTCCTTGTGCCCTTGGACTTGCTACACCCACTGCCGTCTTGGTAGGGCTTACATTCTTTTTGCTAATTTCCTTTAGGTGTATTTTTTCCAAGTACTTTACTTCAGTTAAGTTTCATGAGAAATTAAAGCATTCTGTGTTTCAGGTAGGTACATCTCTTGGTGCCAAAAGAGGTTTGCTCATTCGAGGAGGTGATGTACTTGAGAGTATATCTTCAGTCAGTACAGTTGTGTTTGATAAGACTGGGACTCTTACCATTGGAAAACCTGAAGTAACAAAAGTTTTGTTAAGCTCCAATCTTAAAGCAGGATCAGAAAATCATGAAGAATCGGAGGTTTCTAGGTATATTAAGAGTATTACTGACGATGAATCAGTTGCTGTGGATGGCTATTCTTTTATGAAACTGAGGGCTCTGAAAGCTTACAATCATTTCCTACTTTTCCGTTTGGGTGGGCAGAGATGGGGACCGAAAATCTTGGAGTGAGCACGAGTTATTATCATTGGCAGCAGGAGTGGAGCGAACTGCAGCGCATCCTATAGCAAAAGCTTTGGTACAAGCTGCTGAAGCTGCAGGTTGTAGACCTGTAAAGGTGAAAATTTATTCTCTTATATGCTTTCTCAAGCCCTTTTGTAATAATGTGATAGACCACATTGTTTGTTTCTATTGAAAAAGTATGATCCCTTATGTTTATTCTTTCCCCAATGTTTATAACAGAAATATTTCATTTTATTTAATTCGTGTCAGGAAATTTTTATAAGCGCTACAGTTGTGTCCTTTGCAGGTGCATGATGGGTCTTTTGAACAAGAACCAGGTGCTGGTGCTACAGCCATCGTTGAAGGAAAGAGAGTAGCAGTGGGTACTCTAGAGTGGGTTAGCAGGTATTTGTATGTTCTGTATATGACTGGACTCTATGTTGAGGGGAATTGTGTATTCAAATATGCTTTGTGAGGACAGCTATGAAGGAGTGATATTAGAATGATGCTTAACGTTTTGTGAATGTGAATGTTCATGCTGGATTCCGATTAACCTTTTAGCTGTTTTCACAAGATTTGGTTCAACAGGCCCTGTTCCAGACTTTGGGCAAGAAATGGAAGGCAATAGTGTGGTGTATATAGGAATAGATGATACTATAGCTGGCGCAATATCCATGACAGATAAAATTCGGGATGATGCAGCAGTAACGATACAATCTCTGCATAAGATGGGTATAAAAACAATTATGTTGTCTGGAGACAAACTTACCGTTGCCCAAGTTGTTGCTACTCAAGTTGGCATTGATAAAGAAAACGTATGTTCTAAAATATCTTATTCTTGTTCTAAAAATTTCCAGGGCATAAACAGGGGTATATTTTAATGTAGGTATATGGTGGGGTAAGGCCCTCTGGAAAAGCTGAGTTGATACGTAACTTACAAAGAAAGCAGGAGATAGTAGCAATGGTTGGTGATGGTATCAATGATGCGGCTGCTCTTGCACAATCAGATGTGGGCATTGCAATGGCTGGTGGTGTAGGAGCAGCAAGCGAAGTTGCATCCTTAGTTCTAATGCATGGCAGGTTAACACAAGTAAGTTTGAACATAAACTTTGACATTAGAAGTTTAAAACATGATGACAAAGATTATATTTTACTATTCAAACAAAAATTTGTGTATGCAGATAGTGGACTCGTTTTTGCTAAGTAGAATGACTTTGAGGAAAATCAAGCAAAACTTATGGTGGGCATTCATGTACAATATTGTGAGTACCTGTTTTTTTAGTTTGACTACATGTGTGCAGATGCAATGTTACCTATCTAACATCAGGGCTGACTGAAAATGTTACATAATGGCACTTTCCATCTCATTGTTTGGAGACATGTTAGTGGTAACTTGAAAATCTGTTTGAGCCTGTGGTAATTATCTAGGCTGAATGCTCACAGGCTACTTACTCGCAATCATCTGTTCAAGCCTATTCCATTGCATATTCATGATATACCTCCACAGATTTGCTATTTTGGAAAGATTTTCCTCTTATACGCTGGCTTTACAATGCAATCCTATGCTTTACTGCCATTAGGATGTGGAAATAATATTTAGTACCGAATTTGTACATGTTCTTTTATGTGTATGATCTTACACGGAGATCTTTAAGAGGTAGTACTAACAACCGCAACGTTGCAAAAGTGCAAGCTTTGATTTACTGCTGCCTATACCATCTTGGGAATGAAAAACAACTAGCCTGACTCCTGGGTCAGAAAGAACTCTTGGGTTACATGTTGCATTTGTGCACATCTGGAAATCCTGAAATTAGAGAGGTAGTGATATGTTGAACTTCCATGCAGGTGGGGTTGCCTGTGGCTGCTGGAGTCCTCCTACCCTTGACAAACACAATGCTGACTCCTTCGCTTGCTGGGGCGTTGATGGGGATAAGTTCACTCGGTGTAATGGCTAATTCATTGCTCCTTCAATTAGAATATAAGAGGAGACAGATGCAGCCAGGGTTGCAAGTAAAGCAAACGCAAGAATTGACAACTTTGGTTAAAGATTATGAATCCAATGTTGATGTTGAAAAAGGCTTACCGTTCTCTCAAACCCCTACTAGATCATCATGATTTGCTTTTCCGATGCTCCTAACAGAGAGCAATGAGGTATGCCATAGAATTTAGTACATCATACCATTTATGAAAAGTTCCATGTTTTCGTATCTTACTATTTGTTGGCTGGTTGTCTTTCTTCCATTTTTTTTTTCTCGAAATGGTGGAGTTGCATCTGATATTGACATTTTTATTGTTGGCAGTATCCTGATTATTACCGATTACCAATTTGGTGGTAAGTGCTCTATTTTGTAGCCAGCATTGAGGAGATGGAATCCCACATTAGGTCATGGTAGCGGATCATGAAAGGCTGTGGAATGTAGAGGTGGTAGATCGATCCGAGATCTCAATTTTACAATTTCACAAGCAAAGAACATACTCTTGAAGATCAATCGCACCCAACATTCTCTCTCGACTTTGGCTTTTCAATGTTGAGCAGCATGCCCAGGTGGTTGAAAATAATTGTATCATTGGACTCGATGATGTTTGTTATATACATTATTAATGTGACACTGCAGACTGGTGGTTAAATAATCTATATATACACCTCTTGAGCTCACGGAACCACTTGTAGAAAATTAAAATCATACGTGAAAATCAAGGGTTTAGAGTTTGATTAAATAGTTATTTCATCATTTTATTTGCTAATTTGCTGATTAATTGATTCATTGATGATTAATGTTGAATGCTAATTTTTGGCCATCTTACCATAATCTCAGGAAAAATAGCTGGATGGAAAATAGTAATTTGAGATGATTCTGATTCTGATGGCATGCTGTGGTTTTGCATATGGAACTTAGGTCAAGTTTTTGTGGCATAATTGAGAGAAATTGTGAAAGGAAAAAAGGTGCATCACCCACACAATCGGACTTCGGTACAGGAATAGAACTCTTAATTTGACAAAACTGTAGTAAAATGATGGCTAGTTTAACAATGATTTTGGGTTTGATCAATTTGTTCTAGACTAGGCAATATCTAAATCAATGTGTATTAAACCCCTTTGTGGGGTTCTTTTGACGGTTGATGCATCCGGCTCAATTAATCACGATCATGCTTAATCCCTCTTTCTCGACTAATCATTCTCCTCTTGACTATGCTTATTATCTTAATCTTGATTAATTCAATTCTTTTGCACATGCAAACGGGAGCTTATAGCTTTCTACGGTGAATCGCATGCATTATTAAACACATCGACATAATCGAACATTAATTACATTATGATTAGCTCTCTAATGAATCACAACGTCCTTTGAAGCTCATCTTGGGCACTCCGGCTCCTTCTTAGAAACAAATTCTCTGGTAAGAAAAAAAAAGCTAATGCATCTCTGATGGAACATGGAAATCTTAGCATTGTCCCAAATCGGATCAAAACCCTGAGATGGGCATGGAAATTCTTGAAATCCGAGCAACAGCTCATCTTCCGCATCCTTTGTGGATGTGCAGCTGGCGTCAATTCGAGCTGAAGCTTGCCCCAAATCGGATATCAACACCCTGAGTAAGTCCTCTTTCTCTTCTTCTTGTTCAAGAAGTAGAGAACCTCAGACGGATTGCGCTATGGCTGCTTCCTCAAGACGGTTTTGGCTCGCTTTGATGCCACGGAAGAGAACCCACCTCCCAAATCTGTTTTTCTCTCACACAAGATCCCTCCAGAATCTTCTCCATTGCCCTCATCGAACCCTAGAGGTAGAGCCAGTTCAGCTCTTTGGGTCCAAACTCAAACTGACAGCAGTAAGAGACGCTATCATCGAAGAGGAGAACCCGGTATCTGCCTATAATTTGCTGAAATTGGCTCGCTTGCACGGTGGTTACAAGAAAGGATACAAGCACAATGGTTTGGCTTATGGCGCAGTTATACATTCTCTTTGTAAAGCCAAGAGACTTGAATTGGTTGAGAAAGTTCTGAGTGAAATGAAGGAGGAAGGGTGCCCTGTTTTGAGTTCAACATTTGGGTCTATACTCAAGTCCATGGCTGAACAAGGTATGTTTCAAGAAACCCTGAACGTTTTCCATAAAATGTCTGAATTTGGATTTGTACCTGAGGCTAGCGTTTACTGCTGTGTTATTAGTACCCTTGTGAAAAGTGGTCACGTGGATGAAGCCATGACAGTTTATGTAGAGATGAGGAGAAATGGCACAAATCCTGATTTGGCTACGGTGGGTATGCTTACAAACGCTCTTTGCAAAGCTGATGAGATCGATGAAGCTTTGAAACTTGTTAAGGATGTGGCAGGAAAGGCCGGATGTGTCGATGCTTGGACAGTTAATGGCCTTGTCAGACACCTTTGCCGAGCCGAAAGAGTTCATGATGCACAAGAATTCATTGAGAAAATGAAAAACTTTGGAATTTATCCTGATGTTTCCATGTACAATGCGTTAATGGTTGGATTTTGTAGCCTCTGTAAAGTGGATGAAGCATTTCAGCTTCTTGAGAAGATGTCAAAAGAGTCGATCGTTCCTACTGCTGTCACGTTCAACTTATTGCTTGTTGGCCTTTGTACGCAAGCGAGGATTGATGAAGCTTGGATGCTTTTCCAAACGATGAATGGGGTGGTGGAGAAAACGGTTACAACTTATAACATAATGGTGAAAGGGTTGTGCAGAAAACGCAAAATCAATGAAGCCAATATTATCCTATCTGAAATGCATCGAAAAGGGTATACCCCTGATTCCCATACATATTCTGCCATGATTCTCGCTCTCCTGAAGTTGGGCAAAGTAAAAGAGGCTTGTAATATCCTACACATGGCAAAAGAGAATGGTCTTCCTCCAAATACTTTCCTCTTCAATGAACTTTTGCATGGTCTCTTAAAAGAAGGAAAATTTGATGATTTACATGCTCTATTACGGCAGATGATAGAAAATGGTTTCACTCCTGACAAACATGCGTTATGTTCAACAATAACTAGTCTTTGCAATGTTGGTAAATTGTCTGAGGCAATGGAGTTTGTGAATAATGATCTCTTTTTTCGAGAAGGTATTGTAGACAGTAGTGTATGGACACCAATTGTTGAAGGTCTGGTTAACACGGGAAGAGTGACTGAAGCATTAAAACTTCTCGATGCTGCAATGAAGCAGGGAGGCATGCCAACAAGGATCACATGCAATGCTATCCTGAAAAACCTATGTAAGATGGGGAGAATCGATGAGATCAGGCGAGTCTTGCATGAAATGCAACTAAAATCTATCCAGCCTGATAATGCTACATATGCAGCATTGATAGATGGAAAAGTTCATTACACAGCAGGAACAGTTGATCTTTTCAAGCCTCTTATTGGGAGCGGTATTGCACTTGATGTGGAAAGATACTCATCGCTCATCGCTGGTCTATTGAAAGTTGGAGATGTTGATTTTTGTATGAAGGTGTATGAAGATATGCTAAGAGTTGAATGTATGCCCGTGGCCTCTATTTATACTATGCTAATCAATGGGCTTTGTGAGAATAAAAACATAGAGCAGGCAGTAGATTTCTTGCGATGTATGAAAAAGGCTGGTTATGGTGCCGAGGCTGGTGCCTACAGATCACTTGTGTATCACTTATGTACTGCCGAGAAAATAAATGAAGCATATTTACTATACAAAGAAATGAGAAATCTGGGGCATCGACCTGATATATTGACATATAATCTTTTGATTAAGCATTTGTCAAGTGAGGGCAGATTGAACGAAATCTTCAAGATTCTGGATGATATGAGAATTATAGGATGCTCCCCGAATGATATAACATTAGATTTCCTCTTTCATGGTCTTAACATCAAGGACACCAAGAGAGCAAGCAAATATATAAAAGAATTATTTGGAATAGTATACACACGTAAAGCCCCTGAAACCATGAAGCAGCTGAATGAAAGCACAAGAAGATGCTCGAGGTAAAAGGACATTTTGGTTCGAAATATAGCTTGTTGCTTGAGGATGAGAAAGATTAGCGGAATGATAACTTGATCATATATCCTGAGCATTGATTGCTTCTAATTATCTCTAATTTTCTCATTCTTAAACGAAATACCTCTAGCGTATGGTTCATCAACTGATTGTATAAGCTTTCTCACGTGCTACCATTGATTTGCAGCTGATTCAGGATTTTTGTACTCTGTTGATATAGAAAAATACTCTGGAAACACAGATGATTTCTGCGAGTCGACGTTTGTGGAGGTTAATCCTGGGGCCTGCCCATGGCTATGGTGTTGACAAAGAATAAGTGTCTGCTTCCAGGTTGTCATGCATAAAGAACTGCCGAAGATGATGTTCATAGTTCTGCAAGAGTCGATATTCTCTACAGGAAGTTTAGACAAGATGATGAAATATGAAACTTGATAAACATAAAAAACCCACAGGAAAATTCTTAGATCGCCATACCCTCTGGCAATCTGGGCCCTTTCTTCTGTATGATGCAATAAGGAATCCAAAAAGGCTTTTCATACACAAAATGCTCGTGAAATGCCTTGCCAACGAATCGTGCAGTGCAATGCAGTGCATTGTGTATGTTGAAACTGTCAGGAGCAGTGTGTATGTAGCAAATGTGGCCCTTGTTTCAGCACATTAATGGTGGTGCCGATTTGATTGTACAAGGCACTTGCAATGCTACTGGGTTGGCTGCAGGAATTATTGGCACCTTTGTTCTCAGTGAAAGACCTGAAGTGCAGGATTGTTCACGAATGTGAAACAGATACAAGATCCAGTTTTGTGCGTGCTAGTCCAAAAAATACAGTTAATGCTCATTCTACAGTGAGCATTTCTAGTGGGTTTAAAAGTAGCTGGTTTCCTCTTCCTCTTCAAACGTTTTATAGTTCTTATGGTATATAAACTCTTCTGCTGGGTGGAATCAATGTCTTCATGATATCCCATTCAGCAATGCAATTTGATCAAGATTTTTTGTTTGAGAAATTGTTTGTTACATGTGAAAAGAATACCAGATATATCCTGTGGTCCATTTTGTGAATGTATTCATTACAAATAAGTGGTCAGTAGTTTCTATCAAGGTTTGGAGTTTATGGTTTTCTTTGAGTTTGTCGCTTTTGGAGTATATGGGTGTTTTTATGGAAGGATTTTATGCATGAACTCTATTCAGCTAAGCTTAAACCAGAGGGTGTGCGAAATCAATTGAGCATGTCTTCATGCTGTGATCATGTCACGATCTGTCTTAATTAGGTGCCCTGAAATACAGGAATCTGTAACAGTCAAGATCCATATATTTTAAGTGTAGTGATGAACATCCGCAGGTTTTCTTGGAAAGAGTCTTTTCAAAATCATTCCTGTTATGCTTTCTACGTGGGCACCTGAAATCAGAGATATTTCACAGGAATCTGCACCGATTTCTTCTGGTTTCATCACAGTTTTTCAAAATCTGCTGCAAATTGGATCTTGCTTAAGTAAGCACAATGCCTTGCACAGCCCCGATTTCAATTTCAAAACGCTCAGAATTTCCAGTGGGCCCTGCCCAAGATTGCACAGGGGGGAAGAGAAAAGAAACCCGGAAAGAAGGAAAGAAAACGCCACGCTTCCTCTTCTTTGCTGCATCAGGCAGAGGCACATGTGATGCTGCAGAAATACTCTGTTACCAGGAAAAAACACGGGAAAAATCTGTGAGAAGCTGCCATAGAAAGCAGGGGGCGAAGCTTAGGCCTAAACCCTAATCCCTAAAACCCTAAACCTTGGAGAAATCAGTCAGACTTATGTTGCCCATGCATGCATTCCTTCATGGATTCACACACACCATACACACGTGCATGCATGCAGGCATGCTTTTCAAACACACAGATTGCGAACAAGAAGAGAAAGAACACGATCAAGTGCATCCGTTGGTCGTTCCTCTCATTTGCAGGGCAAGAACAGGAACAGAGTAGGAGCAGGAGAAGGAGTATGATGAAGAAGGCACTCTCACATCATCCCCACATGGGCAATTACCAATAGATCACATCATTCCGTTGAAGCTTCCGCTCCATCCTTCTTCTCCTTCTCCTTCTCCTTCTCCTTCTTCTTCTTCTGATTCCGCTTCTTGTGGGTTTTTGTTTACCAAATCTTGCTTACCATTCCATCCTATAAAGGGGCATTCCTAGATATGTAGTTCAATTAGCAGGTTTTGGGGCGAAACATATATGAGGGATCGGTATCAAGTTGCTCAACATGTATACCAGCAGATCTCACAGGCTCTAAATTACTGGTAAGCGCCACGTTCAGAAAGGCCGATAAGATGCCACGAGAAATTATCACAATCCAATGCGGGCAATGTGGAAATCAGGTACAAAAAAGAAATCCTGTTTTGCCTCTTGCGATTGTTGCATTGTCTTTCGGTTGCATTATTATTGGTGCTTGGCTTTTTAGGTCGGGTATAGATTCTGGGATCTTGCCTTGCAAGAACAAGCGGCTTTCAACCCATCACGAACATTTGATCTCCCCATTAGCAGGCCTCTGTTGCATATCTTTGTTTCTTAACCATTTTTTTCTTTGGATTTCTTTCTGAGTTTCTCAACTATTCTTTCAGCTCTAGATAAGTAAGTATATATATAAATATAATTTATTGACTTTTTTTTTGTTCTTTTCTCCTTTCAGTTTCTTTAGGAACATGGATTCCCGGTATATGCCCCCAATTGAGATTCCAGTCCGTGATGGAACCTCCGCTATTCATTCTCTTGAGGTATGCTTTTCCCTTTAGTACTTTGGTCTTAATTCTTCTATATCGTATCAAGGGGTTCTATCTTTCATAGAGCAAGGTTGGCTTGCAATATGGTAAATCACAGTCCAACTTGGGATTGTGATAATATATATTAGAATGAGTTTGGAATGCAATATCCACTTAGGGTAGATAAAAAATCTAGCAATAGCCGTGCTTCACTGCTTAGACACTCCATCTTTGTAGCTATCTAATCACGTGCTGGATAGCTAATGTTTTTTTGCATTAGTGTTGCCGTAAGCATATAATGTATATCACTATTAACTATGTAAAGCTTTATCTTTGACATGTATCAACAATAATTCTTTGCAATGTGTGATCATGAAATTTTAACTAAAACCAAGAATTACTGATAGTAATGAATCAGAGGGATCAAAGAGTTTTTCTTGTGAATTAGGCCCGAGCAATTCTTATTGACATGGAAGAAGGAGTTCTCAATCAATTATTGAAGGTAACTCTGCTTATCCGGTTTCATTCATCGATCTCCTCTGCATTTTTTATATGTTCGCAGGATGTTCCGGTTTCATCACATACACACTATCTCTCATCTATGTCGTTGTCTTCTCCCCATCAAGTGCATTATTCTTATCAGTTGTGCAGTATAATCTCATACAAATTATCATTTCAACTGCACAGGGACCTCTGTCTAATTTATTCAAGTCAAACCAGTGTATCCATGGTGTTTCAGGCTCAGGCAATAACTGGTAACGATTGACATTGTTTACCTGTGAATTCAAATAGAAATGTTACTTTACACGGTCTCTTTCTAGTGCCTTGTTTCTTGATACATTAATTCTGTAGATAAAGAAACATTTTTTTGTACAGGGCACATGGGCATGATGTCTATGGTCCACAATATGCAGAAGCTGTAGCAGATAAAATTCAATCTGAGGTAAGCACTTTATTTTTTCAGTTATCAGATGGTAAATAAACAAGTTTTGTTTGCTTCGAAGATCTTAATCTTGCAGCATGCTTGAAACAGGCTGAGAAATGTGAATCTTTACAAAGTTTTTTAATGCTGCATTCACTTGGTGGGGGAACTGGGTCTGGCCTTGGTAGCTACATTATGGAACTGCTCAATGTACCCAATATCTTCGTAGTATCTTTTTATTGAAATTTTTGTTATGACTGTTCCATGATCTGATGTTTATCAATGAAGTAATGATAGGATATGTTCCCTGAAGTGCAACGCGTTTCTGCTTCAGTTTTCCCCTCACATAACGATGATGTGGTGACATCCCCTTACAATAGGTCGGCCAGTTGTTTTGCACAACAATTACGCTTCCTTTACTGTTAGGATTCCTGATTTGGAAAATGTTTGCAGTCTTCTTTCAATGAGAAGCTTGATAGAACATGCAGATGTTGTACTGCCCATCGAAAATCAAGCACTTTGTGGTTTATTAGAGTAAGAACCACCAAACCATTATTATGTTCACTGTATCCTGTATAATTACCCATGCTGACCAACATGGATTATCTAACCTGAATTGCTCAAGTAAAGTGGAGTCCCAGAGTGCAAAGGTTGCCCAAATTTCTGCACTGAGGAGCTTTAAAAGCCGCTTACATCCATTGGGCAAAGCATACGATGGCTTGAACGGGATAATTGCAAATCTTCTTCTGCACTTAACAAGTTCTGTACGATTTCCAGGACCTTTAAATGGTAACAGAATGTCCTCAAATTATCTTTTGGCCTGTATATCCAGAAATCTAGATCAACGTACTGTTTGATCTATCTTGTTCTCTATAATGAAGGCATTTTCTTATTCGTCCTAGCCACCATATTTTAGTCTGTGATAGAAACTTAGTTTTTTGATTTCTTGCTAACCCCAATTTTTTGGTTCGTTGCTAACCCCCCAACAGTTCTTGCATACTGATGACATGATCAGGGCATAATGAACTTGTTTAGGGACTATTTGCTTACAATTCAATTCATTTGGTTCTTGTTGTTACAGTTGATCTGAACGAAATCTCATCAAATTTAGTGCCCTACCCAAGATTGCACTTCTTGGTATCGAGTCTATCTCCACTCTATGCAGTAGCTGTAGGTAATAAAATTTTGAAACAAGTTCCGACATATGACATATTATGTACATATAATCTCCTTATCAGATGAAACTGAATTTTCTCTATGTAAACCAGAAAAGGCAACATTGAAAGCATCCTCCATTAACCAGGTCCTGATCACATTCTGTTCTTCTCAAGTACAAGCTACGATCAGAAAAATAAACCTAAAATTTTCGTACATTCTGTGACAGCTGTTCACAGATATTCTGCTACCTAAGAATCAGCTCATCAAGACAAATCCTCTGGCTTCAACTTACTTGGCTTGTGCTTTTCTAATGCGAGGGAGCTACTGCAACATTTCTGACTTGAACCACAATGTGTGCTTAATGAAGCAAAAGATGAACATGGTTGTATATAATATCAACATTTCGTGGATTGTTTTTTTCTGTTTCCAAGCTCTAATGCTTTACTACCATTGGCAGGCCCATTGGAATTCAGAAGGTTTTAAATTAGGACTTTGTAATCGGCCCCCTCTAAATGCTCCTCAAGCCCTTTTGTGTTTAGCAAACAATAGTTGTATCCGGTGATTCATCTCAACAAAGCATCATTTGGAATCTGTGATGAAACAAAAAGAAATGGTGCTGATTCCCAAAACATATATCTGATTCCAGGTACCAATTTAGAAGCATGAAGGAAAGATTTGAAAAACTCTTCAAGAAACGCGTGTATGTCCATCACTATACTCAATATATGGATTATGGAATGTTCGATGAATCATTAGGTATGTATCTTCATATTGCTTATTAATGCTTAGAGACTACTTTTAATAACTTTTCGAATTTTCTTTCTAACAGGGGAACTGAACAGGTTGATTGATGAGTATGCTACTCACGACACCATAACAACATAAATCTTTGACATGTTCAACCGAAGGACTTTTGCCAATTAGGATTCTCTGCACTGCATAGATCGTTTCCCGATCATTCTGTTGGTACCTTGTTTTTTCCTTTTCTCGAGCCTCAGATACAGATAGAAGGCAGTGGCTATTTCAGAGCATTGACTCAGTAAATGAATCTAATGCAATGAAAAAGAACAATGAAAGAGCTCAAGTAAACAGACTATTGTCACTGTATGTTGTATTTTTACTCCACTTGAAATTTTAGCAATGAAATGTGGCCAATTTTTAGCAAAATCTGTACAGAACCATGTAGCATTTTATGTCTCTTATTGTATTCAATTTACATGCACTTTAGAAATAAAAGTTAAAATAGTAACCGGTTATAATCACTCAAATATATTTCCTGAATAGGCTGCTGCTATTGTCAAATAATCTGCTGTTTGGGTCTCGTACAAATCGTCTAAAATCACTGTCATCTTGGATTGTTTAAAAAATACAATAAAATGGAAGGGACCAAATCGTACAAAGTCTTGAAGGTCTTTGATCATGCGCAACGACATATGGTTATTGGCTGTGACATTGCATCTCTTGACCATTTACGTTTGAGTATATTTATACATAATATGCACAATCCATTGTAACATAACAATACCCGAGAATGGCACAACCAGAAATTATCCCTATTATGAGTAGAGAATCAGCCTCGATTGCAACAAAAGTTCTGATGTAATTGCAATCATCAGCATTAACTGCATATACAATCCCCCCCAATCTCGAGAATACCTTCTTTGTCGTATGAACCACAATGCTATAAGATGTCGAGCATCTCAATGGAGGACAGAATACTTGGATGATCTCTCGGTGCCATGTTGTGCAGCTTGAGTGTTTGTCTCAAGCAACATGTAGCATCGAGGTCTCCATAACCATATGAATTCATGCAAAGAAGCTTTGCTTTTTACATTCCTTCTTACTGCTCAGAGTCTATTAATAAAGAACTTAATTTGGGTTTCAGAAAAGAGTTTCCAAATGTCTGCTACAGCTTTTTAAGGTATGTTGAAAAGGCCTTATGAAATTTGGTGTAAAAATCAGCTTCTTTATTTTGCACAGGTCCTTTTTTTCCACACCATAGCTGCGACTGTAGAAGAAAAAAACGAAGCTTTGGAGGCAATGACTAAGGGTTTTATTGAATTCATTCTGGGGATTTGAATGGCATGTTGAAGGTCAACATGCATGCAGATCAACTACAAAGGAAGGGCAAAATCCGTTTCGATGGTATGTATTTTGTGGGTACATGAGAAAGGTACTTCTTAACTAGAGACACACCATGGGGTCCAACAGATTCTTGCGAACTCGGGTTTCAAGGTTTAGGGTTTGGGGTTTCTTTGAGAGTTTATGGTTTCTTTGAGGGTTTCGAGTTTCTTTGAAGGTTCAGGGTTTCTTTGAAGGTTTAGGGTTTCTTTGAGGGTTTCTTTGAGGGTTTAGGGTTTCTTTGAGGGTTCCTTTGACGGTTTAGGGTTTCTTTGAGGGTTCCTTTGAGGGTTTAGGGTTTCTTTAAGGTCTTCATTGAGGGTTGAGGGTTTCTTTGAAGGTTGAGGGTTTAGGGTTTCTTAAGGATTTAGGGTTCTTTTCAGGGCTTAGGGTTTCCTTGCAGGCTTTTTTTCATGGCTTTCTTTGCAGGTTTTAGGGTTGTTTCAGAGATGGGCATGTGAAAGAATGGCGTCTTACAGAAGAGCTGTAAGCCTGAGGTGTATGATCCAATGATACCTTTGACCTATGTTGTGGGCGGTTCCTTCAATGGCTTCCTGCAGGTGGAGCGAGCTATGGCGTGACAGAGAGAAGGTCACGCCGGAAATGATGGAAAGCTTCAGCTTCTTTGTGGGATTCTTTAGGGTTTCAGGTGAAGAAGCCTTCATCCTGTTGTTGGGTTCCTGTTTGTCTGTGTTTTTTGCTCTTCTAGGGTTCGGAATTCGGTCGCAAACTGCTGGTGAAGAAAGCGCAGCAGGTGCTCAAAGATTGAACTTGCTGTTGATGCTCTCGATCCAAGCCGAAGGCTGGAAGGCCATGGCGGTGCCGCGGTGCAGCTCATCCGGATCGTCGTCTCCTGCCAAGCGCCGCCTCTTCTTGTGCAGCTGCTCCCTCTTCCTCTCGAGCTCGGCTATGGCTCTTTGGAGCGTGACCTCCAAGTTCATCAGCGACTGCTCTTCATCCTCGACGCTGGCATCATCTGTCACCACTTCCCTGAGAAGCTTCTGGAGCATCGCATCCAAGCTGTTCCTGCTGCTAGGGTTCGACATCGCCACGCCTTCGCCCAGGTATTGATCTACGTTCTCCACCGCAAAGAGCCCATGCTCGTCTGGGCTCTCCCTCGACCATGGGCTGCTCACGCAGGATGGAGACCTCATCTTGTCGAAGCTGCTCCCCGATCTCATCGCTCCATTGCATGGCTGGAAAGGGCTGCTTACTGCACATAGCTTGGCAAAGGGGAGAAGAAGCAGCAGAAAGCAAAAGAGATGTTTCATAAGCTCCCATTTGCAGTCATGGAGCCATGGAAGAAAAGGGTT
>JBBBWG010024001.1:50451-65645 GCA_037176905.1 Azolla pinnata
ATCCCTGTGGAGGTATGCATGTATGCACTCTTGATGAAATCTGGTTTTGATGATCCTGCAGATGTATGTATGTATGTCGTTCGTTCGATGAAATCTGGTTTGATGATCTTGCGGAGGTATGCATGTATGTATGGATGCATGCGATGCATGTACATGTAATGTAGCTCGTTTGATGAAATCTGGTTTGATGATCCTGCAGAGTATGCATGTATGCATGCATGTGTGCATGTATGTGTGCATGTGGGCATACATGTATGTATGGGTGTGTTTTGTATGTGTGTATGCATGCGTGCATGCATGCATGTATGGGTGCGTTGCGTATGTATGCATGCATGCATATATGTATGTATGTGTGTGTATGTATGTATGTGTGCTTGTGTGATGCACATGCATATGATTGAGACCTTGATCTATGAGCATTGATGAACAATGCCCGAATCGATGATGCCGAAAACGGAATCCGAACTAACCCCCATGTGTGCCTGTCTGTCTGTCTGTGTGTGTGTGGAGCCGAAAAACCCGAAAGTCAACAGGAGCTCGCGATCATGCTAAGCATCGTATCGAGGGTTTAAGGGTTAGGGTTAGCGTTTGTTTTTAGCGTGCTTCTCTCTCATCTATCTGTCCGTCGATTGTCTCTCTGGAGAACAAGCCGTGTGTATGGGGTTTAGGGTTAGGGTTCAGCGTGCTTCTCTCCGGTCGATCTGTCTGTCTGTTGTTTCTTGTCTGTTGTTTCTTGGAACCAGTCGTGCGGACGAGGGCTAGGGTTAGGGTTAGGGTTAGGGTTAGGGTTGAGCGTGCTTCTCTCCGATCTATCTATCTGGCTGTCTATTGTTTCCCGGAACAAGCCGTGCGTATGAGGTTTAGGGTTAGGGTTGGGGTTAGGGTTTAGCGTGCTTCCCATTGATCTATCTATTTGTCTGTTATTGTTTCCTGGAACAAGCCATGGTGGATGAGGTTTAGGGTTAGGGTTTAGCTTGTTTCTCTTTGATCAGTCGGTCAGTCAGTCTGTTTGCTTGTCTGTCTGCCTGTTGTTTCTTGGAACAAGCCGTGTGTACGGGGTTTAGGGTTAGGGTTAGGGTTAGGGTTTAGCGTGCTGCTCCCTGATTGTTTTTCGTGGTACATAGGGAGAAGCCGCGCAGCGGGCGGCGCTGGAGCTGAAGCACAGGATCGAGCTGCGTGCGAAGCCGATCCGCTTCTACTTGGTTAGCGAATTTCCGATCTCACACACCAACCTTTGTTTCAAGCCGTATTAAAACCCTGAACCCTAAACCCTGAACCTTGAACCCTAAACCCTAAACCCTAAATATTGACGAAAGAAATCGGTCTCTTGTTCTGCTGCAGGAGGAGACCATCGCGCCGCTACTATTGCAGGGCCTGCAACACCTTGTCTTAGAAAGGTACAAACTGTTGTAATCATCACCATGATGATGCATGATGCATTCAAGCCTTTCTGGAAAAAAAAAAAAAAAGAAAGGACACATTCTTAATGTCCGCCATCATTGTTGGCCCACGGGACAAAACCGGTACGGTTAAAAAACAATGTATCCAATGATAATCCATCTGTGATGACATTCACTCTCATTACAGTGAGAGAGGGTTGCGAAAGAAAAACCCGTAATTCGCGGCAAATTGCGCGGCAAAACTGTGCGTCAAGCCTGCACTCTGATTCGATTCGTCTGTACTGAGATCCCGATCACATTTACAGTGTTCTTTTTTCCCCTAAATGTTTTTTCTTTGTTTTAGGCCATCGAATCCGGTTCAGTACTTGGCCGCGTTCCTGCTGAAGAACGATCCTCACCCTCCGCCGCAGCAGATCGAGGTCTCGTTCGAAGATGCCGCTTCCAAGTACGCAGCGGCAGCAGAGCAGGGCGAGAAACCCGCTCCAGCGTGATCCAGATCCTATCCATCTGTATTCGGTTCGGTTGCCGCCGGATTTTCGGAGCCTTAATCACGCCCCGATCTTCTTCCGATCGAGCCTTTTGCTTGATTCTCGACGGAAGAATCTAGAGGGAATCTTGAGGGAATCTTGATGTCATTCGGCTCGGGAGCTCTGGCATGAAAGGCTAGAAGAAGAACAGAGGAACTGTGTCCCTTCTTCACCTTTTACTTGGTAAACACTTCCAAGGGCACGAAATCTTTGCACATGTTCTTCTTGCTCGCCATGTGCATGTCTTGATCGATCAGATCATAAACGATCGATGAATTGAGTGACAGAAATGATGGGGGGCAGCTGACAGATATGGGCCCAAACTCTAAACCCTAAACCCTAAACCTTAAACCCTAAAAAAAGCTTGCTTTTTACTCCATCTCGATATATACCCAACAACAACTGTCTAGACTTCCCTGAAGCCATGTCATTGATGTGATCCCAATTAAAGAATGACGTTGAATGCGCACCTTTCGAATCGCGCTCTCGCACGAATGGTCCCAAGCGCATACATGCTTGCATGCAGATGAGCTCAATTATTGCGAGGAATGCTTTCGCACGGAACGGATGTACGTCTGCGCGCATACGTGGACACATTTGCCAGAACAGATAGCTTCGGATTCAAGATAAATAGTTTTCAATGCTCTTGGGCGAGATATGGGGCCACGTGTGAATACGACCATTATTTGACCACGTTCGACGACGGGAATGATACGGGCAGGCAATCTGGTGATGGGCAACAACCCGATCCGTCCCAATAGAAGAGAAAGGGCAGATCGATTCGTATAACCCACGTTTCGGGCAATTCTGAAGCCAGTTTCTGTCTGCACAACGGGACGAGTTTTCCAAACACCAAACCTCAGGTCGATTCCTCGCATTGGGAAGATCCCACGTTCCAGGCAAGCTCGCAGCAGACACGAGTTTGCGGTGCCTGCAGATTGTTTGTATTATATCGGAACCGATGCGATTCCAGGCATTTGCGGAAACGGGGCAGATCTCAATCATATCGGAATCAAATGCGAGCAGATCTCGATCACATTGGAATCAAACGTGAGCAGATCTCGATCACATCGGAATCAAACGCGAGCCGATCTCGATCACATCGAAATCGACGCGAGCAGATTTCGATCATATCCAAAGCTGTCTGTATGTCGAATTGGCAGAGACCGATCGGGAATCGAGCACGAGCATATTCGATTCGATTCCAGGCGTCTGCAACAACAACGAGCTGCCGATGTTATCATCGAGGAACTATTGCTCCGTCGAATCTTTTGCGCCGATCGCATCGAGATCGAGAAGCTCTTGAGCTCGTGCTGATCGGAGCTCGGTCCGGATCGTCTGATTTGTACATGAAAACAACAATTTTTGGAAGAAAATGGCACCAATTTGTTAGACAGTTCCTCCTCGACGGGAATCGACAGACAGGAACGGACAAGAACAGATAACGAGACAGAGATAGAGGAGAAGACGGAGATGCGCTGCTATGGATGTCTACAACAGGCATTGTCTGAGCCATATCTGTTATCCTGCCTTTCTTTTGCAGCAAGGATCGTTTTGGAGGTCATCCAGTGCTCGCCCAACAAGGTTTGAATGATCTGCTCAAGAAGGTTTGATATCAGTCTTTTTCCTCGCTTATGCTGGAACCCTAGTCTGCATCTTGTTTGGAACCTGCTGTGAAGCCACAATGCTGAAACCCTAAAAAAAAAACAGCTTAAAGAAACCCTTGGTTGGTCTCAGAAATCGGTGGATTAGCTATCTTTCCAGGATGGCTTTAACATAAACTTCGAAACCCTAAACAAATGAAGGCATGGCTCCCCAAGTCTTGGGTTAACTCTCGGCAAGAAGGGACTTGAATTGCTCCTCAAGTTGAGAAACACAAAAAAAAGCCCATCATTGTCCCCCCTCAATCAAAGATCTGATTCAAGATTAAAATCACCTGTAAATAGTGCATTGGATTAGGGTTACTAAAACCTGAAACTCGTTACGGACAAGCACAAAAAACTCTCAATGCGTATGAAAGATGTCTTCCATAAGGGTTTCGTTGACGCTGTCCTTAATTCAAGTTCTAGAAGCTTCAGCATTGAAATCCCAAAACACATCAATTATGGATCCTTTCAAGCACCGATGAGTACTAGACATGACATCAGGGTTGAAATCCTAAAACCCTTAACATGCTTGCTTCAGTTGAAGCTATTTCATGCTTTCTATTGAAATGCAGGAAAGAGAAGGATGCCCTTGCAGCAATTCAAGTGTTTGGATACATGTACCAATTTGGGCTGAACACCCATCCGTTGCTAGGCAACTATCTGGTCTGTGTGTTAATAGCAGTTGGAAGGTTATGCCTTGCAGCTAATGCCTTCGAAATGCTCGTCAATCCAAACGTCTCTTCATGGAATTCTATGATCACTGGTTATGTCCATTGTGGAATGTCTGAACAAGCCCTTGCCCTCTACCAAAAGATGCAAGAACGCAGTGCCATCATCGATGGCTACGGCCATATGTTTCTCGCTGTAATCAAGGCATGTGGTGCTTTGAAGGATTCGAAGAAAGGTCAAGAGATACACGATCATATTTCTAGTCGAGGATTTCTCAGAGAAGATGTTTTCCTTGGAAGTAGTCTGGTCACTATGTATGCCGAATGTGGATGTATTAGTAAAGGAGAAGAAGTATTTGACAGTTTCTCCCCAGTTAAAGATACTGTTCTATGGAATGCGCTCATCACAGCTTATGTAAACTGTGGGTTTGATTCTAAAGCATTGGCATGCTTTGAAAGGATGCAAATTGAGGGCATCTCTGTCAATGAGGTCACTTATATCTGCAGTTTGAGAGCTTGTGGCAACTTGGGCTTGATCCAGAAGGGCAGGGAAATACATGGTGAAGTATATAGGAAGAAAGTACATAATATTGATGAGAGATTAAGCAACGCATTGGTAGATATGTATGCCAAATGTGGCCTATTTTCCAAAGCACATGAAGTATTTGAAACCCTGGAAACTAAAAGTGTTATTTCCTGGACATCTCTGATCTCAGGGTATGTCAAACATGAACAAGGTGAAGAAGCCTTGAATTGTTTCAGACTCATGCAATCTCAAGGAATTCCCCCAAATGCAGTCACGTATGCATGCGGTTTGAGAGCTTGTGGGATCTTAAGAGATATGGAGAGAGGTCGGGAGATGCATTATGAGGTTGCTAGAAAAGGATTAGAAAGAGATGCTCTGATAGGTGGTGCTTTACTTGATATGTATGCCAGATGTGGCTTGCTCACAAAAGCGCAAGAAATTTTCGATGATCTTCCAACAAGAGGTATAATATTGTGGACTACCCTCATTTCAGGTTATGTGAATCATGGGCATAACGAACATGCTCTCACTAGTCTGGAATTGATGGAACTTGAGCATATCTCACCAAATGTGGCAACCTATGCTTCTTGTTTGAAAGCATGCGGTAACATAGCCGCTGTAGATAAGGGCCAAGAAATACATGGAGAGATTGCTAGAAAAGAATTGGTATTGGGAAGAGATCAGCTGCTGATTGGAAATGCATTGGTACACATGTACGTGAAATCGGGGATGCTAGCCAAAGCTGAAGAGGTATTCAACAATCTTTCGACTCGAGACATCATATCATGGACTACTTTAATCGCAGGGTATGCCGAACAAGGTCAGGGTGAAGAAGCCCTTCACTATTTTGAACAGATGGGATCAGATGGTTTTCCTGCCAGTGCAGCCACAATTGTGTGTACACTGAAAGCATGCAGTAACATTGGGGCCGTTGCAAAAGGCCGTAGCATACACACTGATATCATGAGAAAGGGCTTGGAATTGAATCTCATCGTTGCTAGTACGCTGGTAGATATGTATTCTAAGTGCGGCTTACTTCCGATTGCGCAGCAAGTGTTTGATAAGCTTTCGAGTCAAGATGTGGTGTTGTGGAATTCTCTAATTGCTGGATATGTCCAGGTAGGTCAGACTAGCACTGTGTTTACTTTATTCCACAGGATGACACAAGAAGGTAAAAGACCAGATGTCATCACATTCACGAGTCTTCTCAGTGTATGTAGTCAAGCAGGCCTTGTGAATCAAGGCCTGACATACTTTGAGGCGATGAGCGAGGAGTATGGTATTGTTCCTACCTTCGAGCATCATGGGTGTATGGTGGATCTCCTCGGACGTGTGGGCGAATTGATGAAGGCGGTTGGAATTATGGAGAGAATGCCGGGCCGACCTAACCTTGTGTTGCTAAGGACCATGCTTACTTCTTGCGAAAAATTGGGGAATGTAGATCTGGGAAGAGAAGCCTTCAGTCATGTTTTGGCATTGTGAGAAGTTGGGGAAGGTAGGGCTTGGAAGACAATCCTAAACAATAATGGCAAGCCAGATATCAATCTATGGATGGAAGGGGGGAAGGGCTTAATCTATGGATAGACCTGTAAAATGACTACGATTTTGCCACCGTCATGCAGACCTTCGATTTCGATGAAAATTCATAGACCTGTCTGTAAATAGAATGTTGAGACTCGGCGCTTGTCTCAGGACAGTGTTAACTCTTGGATCTTGTGCTGATGATGCCAAGTTGTTCATGGTTGCGACTTTTTGATCCCCAAGTGCTCCCAAATCTTCTTAGCTGAAGGTCTTTTCATGCTTCCCATGCTAGTTAAGTTTGAAAATTGAGATACACCTGAGATCTGCAATTCTCTGAGGACATAAGCCAAGGCAAGCCTAAGTCAATGGGGGGTTTGTATCGACAACAACTCAATATGCCCAAAGAGCAGCTCCAATCATTCAATATACAGAGAGAATCTATGTCAGTTGTGCAGTCCTGCGAAGAGTTTATATTTATCAACTGCAAGACCATCCCAAAATTTCTTGAAAACAGGGAATTGAACAAACAGCTTTGAGCAGCTCCATAGGATGGATTTATTGGCCAAGAACTTTGTTAAACACTTGTTAGCCACAATGCTGAACAAACAAGTGAAATGAGCTTTTTCACCAAGCAGAAATAGATTGGATCTCCCTTTTTCTATTACCCTTACTAAAGTTACCAATCCTCTAATCTATGACCTCCATGGCGTTGTCGCATATGCAACTCATTGTGGCTTGTCTCCAACTTGCCTACAACAATGTTTCATTGCCCTGGTTATCTTGATGTGATCAAGGTTTTCTCTTCTTAACATTCAGACTCAAATTTTGAGTTGAAAACTAGAGCTGTTCAGTTAGAGCCCAAATGCCTTCCTATGATAATGAGATCTCCTGTGCAGTCGAGTCTTAACAAGATGTCGGGTAGAAACAAACCTTAACAGCTCATGTCAAATGATCCTGTGACTAATACACACAAAAACAGATCATACAACAAACATCCCCATCAGCACAATGATACGCTCCCATCCTGGACTTAGATTGGGATACATTTTATAAAGCATCGGGGATTAAAGGAGCTGGTAAATGGTGAAGAAATACAATACAACTTCACGTTTAAAAATCTAGATTTTAAGAAGATATGAGAGAATCTAAAATGCAACTTCCATGGTTATCTATCATGATCTAGGATTTGGACAGCTCAAACTCATCTTGGCATGTCCAGACGACCAAGTTTCAATTCAGAGAAAAAGCAAAGCAAAGACAATCTCAAACATTCATAGCCACACCATATCAAGGCATCGATATCAGCATCAACGAAAAATTACAGACCTTGTATCAACACAAACATCAAATTGTTTTATTTTCAACAGCACTCAGCCCCATAGCATTGCATGCACAAGCTACACACTAACAGAATATTTGAATTACAGTGTGGCCCCTTTGAGCTTTATAGAATACACGCACCCCAAAAGGCCATCGATAGCATCGGAGAATGCACAAGGGTGAACAAACTCAAAGCTACAAGATCACATTATTCATTGACGGAACAGTATTATCTCAAAACTTGGGATGGAGATCAGATCTGCCCCCTACCAGATGTTTCTCTAAGACGGTGCTCTTGTAAATGTATTCTCTACGCTTTTGCTCTTGCTAAAACATCGCTTAAGCTGTTGCTCTTACTGGAACAGACCTGTAGCAAGCTCTCTTGGCTGCACGGACAATGTCCTCTATCTGCCATCAGAAAAATGCAACCATTCATGCTGATGGGAACGACGGTGAGGTATATTAAATAAGAAACACCTTCTGCACTAAGCAAATACCTGAGGTACAGCCATCCTTTCCAAGTTTGCAGCATATGGCATCGGCACATCGGCGCCAGTTATCCGCTCAACAGGAGCATCCAGATATTCAAAGCTCTGTTCAACCACGCTCGTACTGTGTTAACACATACCACTGTTAGCGAATACGGAAATACCTACAAGTTTCACCTCTGAATGACCACATTATTCATAATGGTTGTAGAAAACAGAACATAATTAAATATATCATTCAGTGAAAACCCAGCTACATCAGGAGCACATCTCAGAGGTTCAAAATATAGCAATATAATGAAAATTTCTAGCAAGGTACCATTGAAATAGCTCAATAAAGTGAATGGATAAGTTCAATTAAGCCGGATTAGAAGCATAGCCATAAATTAGAAGACTAACACAGTCCAGCCAAGGTTAGTTCCGGCTGTGTTTAGTCAGTAAAAGTCTAAAGGTCAATATCAAACCATTGTCTACATAGTTTCTTACTAAAATCTAGCTCAAACGACCACATAGCAAGACCACTCATATGGCACCATCATTTTTGTCATCACATGGGAGAAACATCAAAAAATTTTCATATTATATATAATGTAGAAAGAAAGGACTCACCAAATTTCTGCACCAATACCATGTTGTGGCCATCCTTCCTCTACAGTAACTAGCCTATTGGTTTTTCTAACAGAGGCATTGATTGTTGCTCTGTCAAGGGGCCTGATTGATCGCAGGTTTATGACCTAAAAGAAGACACCAACATGAAACTCTCCCTTTATTGTACGCCAAAGATTAAATAAACTTTCAGATCAACTGAACTTTACCTCAGCGCTGATCCCGTCTTTGGCCAAGAGTTCTGCTGCCTGAAATCAGAAAGAAAATTGATGCATTACGACAGCAGATATTTCTCACGGAGTGATGACATATTGAAGAAAGCACAAAAAACATTTGATTCTCTCATTGGATGACAGGGTTCAACAATCGAAGTGATTGATTGTACATAGCATATACAGCCCTTCAAGCAACACTTATCATAAGAACAGTCACGCAAAAGGCTCACCTTCAAAGAAAATCCGACCATTTTTGAGAAAGCTGTAATTGTAACATCTGTCCCCTCACGTTCAATCTGTTTCAACAAGAACCATCTCAGTATTATAGACAAGAACTTGTGTACCTAAAAAGACATTCTCCAACTCTCACCTTTGCTTTTCCAATTGGAAGAACAAAGCTCGGATCAAGTGCTTCGGCTGAAACTGGAAATGACTCTCCATATCTGGGAAGCAGAAAGAAAAATAGATGTGACTGAAGATTTCAAATAAATTTGTGCTTATTCAGACTATACGTGATCATTATCTTGGAGAAATTATACTGAAAGCAAATGGTGGGATGCATGCGGTCTCTAAAAAAGAAATATGATGGTCAATTTATACACGTAAAATATTACTGGTCTTCTTATTTCAGATAACTAAAGAAGAATACCAAAATATCCTTTTGATTCTTCTACTTCTCTAGATCTCTGCCTGACCACTCTTGTCCGAGAGAATACTATGATCTGAGCAATTATATAGTTATTTTATTCCTTTTTCTCAATGTGTTGGGGTGATATGACCACTTTGTCCCCTTTCTCTTCCTTTAAATGAAAATGGGTGGTTGAAAAATAAGGAAAACAAATGGGGACTTGGAAACAAAAGAAAGCCAGGGATACTTCAGAGTATTCAGCTAAACCTTTACACTTTTCAGATTCCTAATACCAAAAAGATGGTTTTGAAGTGGCTTGACTATGGCAATCTCTCTTTCCAGTCAATATGAACTATATTTAGCAAGATTTCCTTACAATATCTCATTCTCCAAGAAGACCACAGGATCTGGATCTCGAATCGCAGCTTTCAGCAATCCACGAGCATCCTCCGAAGAGTACGGGCTTAAGACCTTTAGTCCAGGGCATGAACCATACCATGCAGCAAAACACTGCACATGCAAAGGAAAATATCATCAGCATACACTCTCAGTGTTATTCTTAAAATCCGTATATACGCCATTAAATCAAGTCAAATTACCTGTGAATGCTGAGCAGCAACACCCGCGGCAGCCCCATTTGGTCCTCTAAACACAATAGGAACTGAAATCTGCCCAGCAGACATGTAGTATGTCTTTGCAGCTGAATTAATTATATGATCTATTGCCTGTAGATATAAAATGATCCAGAAAAAACGATCGATAAAGCTAATGCTGCATTTGGGAAATATTAAAACGTTAAAACATTCGTATATATACAAGCTGTGATTCCTTACAATGACAATGTCAAGAGAATAAAATAGATATTGCTGATTGGAATTTATAAACTCCTATTAACAGCCTATTAGCTTTCGCAACATGGAAACCAACAACTGTACAATAATCAGAAAGAGAGAATCATTTGTATTCAGCATGATAAAAATAATCAAAATTTTCTGTTCAACCTGCATAGCAAAGTTGAAAGTCATGAACTCCACGATAGGTTTGAGACCATGGAAAGCCGAACCAACTGCAATACCTGTGAATCCAGCCTGCAAAATACCAAATTCAAAAAGAGTACAACGATAACATCTAGTATAAACTGATTCTGACAAGGGTATGGGTTGGGCATACCTCTGTTATAGGAGTATCAAGCACTCTGTCAGGTCCAAATTTCTGTAGAAGTCCTTTTGATATCTAAAGAGAAAAAGAACTAGCATACAACTTCAGCCTTGTAAAACGAATACCTTCCCTCCATCATAAATGAGTAAACATATAATTTACCTTATACGCACCCTGATATTCTCCCACCTAGAAACCATTAACAATAGATTAAATCAGTAGCTCTCTTCAATCCTTCTGTCCATTTTGAGTATCAGAAAAAAAATTACAACCTTACCTCTTCACCCATAAGATACACTTTGGGATCTGCTGTCATTTCTTCATCAAGAGCAGAATTGAGGGCATCCCGAACAGTCAACTATATATTAACGTGAATCAGGATCATTTATCTCTCTCTGTCACTATATATATACATCATACACACACACACACACACACAGCTATATACACATAAAGAGGGGGGGAGAGAGGTATAAATATAAACAAAAAATGAACATACCTCTTTCACTGCAGAACAGAAACTTCTCAAACCAGCCACTGGCATGGTGCATCCTCCAGCTACTCTTTGCGAACGCTACCAAACACAGACAGAAATCTTCAATTCGGACAGTTGTTATTCGTAATAAAACTTAAATTCGTACACGTTCTAGATTAAAGTGTATGGATTACATAAGAGTGAGACGAACAAGCACGGGATGCTTAAATCTTCTCTATATTAGAATGTCATTTACTTTAGTAACCTTAATTTTACAAGTACGATGTAGATACGACCTAAACTTTACTTGTAAAATACAGCCAATATTTTTATTTTATAGATATAACCTACAGATACTGGTAAATGTAACCGAAAATATACTTGAAGATATGGACTATATTTCAGTTGTATAATAACAAGAAAATTTTACATGTAAATTTTTACTTAATCCATGTCTGATGAGATTCTCAGGAGAAAAGAGTGTTCTAACATTTTCTCAGGTATTAATACACAACACCTACAGAAACGTGAAAGCAAATAGAAAGATCAGCCATTCAAAGACTACAATTTGGAAAATGGAAATTTGTGGATCCAAGTTCTTTGAGTGGATTGACGAAACATGGATCGAACGGAGCGGGATGTTAACTCGGGAAAAAGGCCAGATTCATAAAATGGGACAAAACCGAAGCTCTCTCAGAGATCTTCATCAGGAAACGCATCCGAAAGGATCCATCCCGGTTAGAAGGCGAGCGCGAATCGAGGTCGAGAACCTAAAGCGCAGCTCCATTGGATGAAATCGATGAGAAATACATCGAACGGCCCGCTGGAAAGCCATAAGTTTGGGTTCCCAATGCGATGCCTGACCTACCGAGGCATGTAAGAGGGAAGCGACAGGGGCGGAGGCGAGAAAGAAAGAGCGAGAGTATGTGCATTTTCACGAACAAAGAGCAATCTGATCTACCAAAAAAAGGGAAGAGAGAGAGAGAGCGCGAGAGCAGGGTACCAGGAACGACGAAGCGCGTCCTCTGAGAGAGCTGAAGACGGTAGAAGGAGCCATGGCCAGAATCTAGCGCCTGCGTGCTGTCAGAGCTGCGCGAACGGCGTGCGATCTTGGACTTCGTCGATCTCGTTTCTGGCGTGAATGTTTTTTGTTCTCTGCAGAGTCTTTCTTTCTTTGCCTTCTTTGCTTGGGCTTCCTGCTTTTCTTGCTTTCTGCGTTTTGCGTTTTGCGTTTTGCTTTTTTCTTTCTCCCTGCTTTTCTTGCTTTTCTTGCTTTTTGCTTTCTAGAGCTTTGCTTTTCTACCTGTTTTTTTCTTGCTCTTTTGAGGGAGGCCAAGAGGGGCAAGAGATCGTGGGTTCGAATCCCGTCTGCGGAGGGATCCACATGGAAATTGTGTTGCCTCTTGTGGTTCACATTAAATGCGTGGTTTCGTCGCGTATCTGGCCAGTTTCCGGTTCTTCCCGCAGAAAAAGGGCTCTTTGCCGAAAATAACGGGCGGCTTCGCCCGATCTGAGCCAATTCATTCTCTCTCGATTTCGCTGGTGTAGCCCTCAGAATTTGCTCAGATGCATCAACAGCAGCACCGTGCCGGCGTGATTGGCTTTTTTCCAAGGTCTCAACGGAAGCAGGAAGCTCGAGAAGCCGGCTGACAAATCTTCTTCGCGATAGTGGCTAGCTCAACTGGCTTTTGATCGTATCTGTTCATTCAATCTGCGGGATGTTGACGTTACCAATTCGAGTTGATGGATTCCGGGGGCTCGGTGGAAGCAGGAAGCTCGGGAGCAGTTGTCTGATCTTCTTCGCGATTAGTGCTAGCTCAGAAAAATGGCTTATGATCGTGTTTGTTCATTCAATCTGAGGGGTGTTGATGTTTTCCAATCCGAGTCGATGGATGGCTTCGAACAATTTCTATCCTGAATCTAGAGTATCCGGCTCAATCAAGTGCTCATCTCTTTACCTTATGAAGACGTTATCAGCTACGCTACCGGCTTTTTCTTCATCTTCGTAATGCAGTTAGTCAACTCTCGTCAATGCCCTGAAATTGGGAAGCTAGACAAACCTTTTTCTCCGCTAGACTAAATTTATACATCACGAAAACCGCATTGATACTGCAATATTTGCCACACAACGCAATTGACTGTTCCGACTTAGAACCGTCGAACTCTGTTCGTACATCTGTTGAAGTCGACAATTTCTGTGCGAGCCATGTCTACGTCCGATAAAAACGACGGGAAAGAAGTTGGAGATTTTCCATAGAATATTCACTCGTGTTGATAATGCTGATACTGCAGAGGATCCAAAAGTAGACGGTGAATGATTGATGCTGGCCATTTGTGATAAAGAGAATATCTTGCCTGTTTCATCAGTTCTATAAAGAGTCCCCCATAATTAGAAGGCTACAACCCATGCCACATACCACATCTACATAATTTCTCTATATAACCTTCTTTTTTCCAAAAAACTAGATTCTTCTTAGTATAAAAAAAAAAACCTAATTACATCATGGTTTGGCCAAAGAGGCAAGATCAAACAAACTTACAAATGAGAGGTTGTATGAAGCTATGATTGTTCGCGATAACATCTTGCAACATCCTGTGTTACAACAACTTAACTTGTGATGGAAAATTCCATTTTGGGGCAGAGAAGTTCTATCGTACATTTAAGACATCCCCAGAGAAAACATTAACGTTCTTACATGACAAACTTTGGCCTCCATGTTGTTAAGTACCGAATTCAGATTCACCTACTCCGTCAAATGAATAAGAATAATGCACAAAGACAATGAGTGGATTGGAATCGATTGCCACTACAGTGTCTTTCTTTCTGTGGTGCTCGTTGCAGCACCATCTCGATTTTTGGAAATAGTGTCAAGCACTTATAAAATTGTGTCAAGCACTTATAAAATTGTGTCTTCGATGTGTACTGATCTCTATAGATAATACACATGCTTCTTGTTTTGTTATTAGAACGCTTGTGTGATGTTGAGCTAGTTCCGTTTGTGGTTCTTGAACCAGTCACAAAACCCATACACAGTACATAGATCTCCGGGTGTAATATAACGAAAACGTGACCCCTGATGGCAGTAGGGGTATTTGCAAATATACAAAAGTATTTTGGTGTTAGGGTTTAAGGATTAGGGTTTCAGGGTGCCTGACAGTAAGGGTTTTAGGGATTTAAGGATTAGGGCTTCTAGGGGCTTAGGGTTAGGGTTTAGGGGTTTAAGGATTAGGTTTTGGCATTTCAGGGGATTTTGTCTTAGGGCTTTAGGCTTAGGATTTTGGGGGATTTCGATTGTACAGGGTCAAGGATTTGGGTTTAGGGTTTTAGGGTTTTAGGGTTTTTAGATTAGGAATTTAGGGCTTAATGACTATTGGTTTAGGTTTTTGGGATTAGGGCTTGCAATTAACAGGTTACGGTTTTGGGAGCAGGGCTTGCAATTAATAGGTTAGGGTTTTGGGAGTAGGGCTTGCAATTAACAAGTTCGGGTTTTTGGGTTTTGGGATTAGGGCTCGTGGTTAACGGGTTAGGGTTTTGGGTTTTGGGATTAGGGCTTGCGGTTAACGGGTTAGGATTTGGGGTTTTGGGATTAGGGCTTGCGATTAACGACGGTTTAGGGTTGAAGCTGTTAAGTTTAGGGTTTATGGTTGGAGCTGATAGGGTTAGGGTTTAGGGTTGCAACTGTTAGGATTAGGGTTTTGGGGTTGGAGCTGTTAGGGTTAGGGTTTTAGGATTGAAGCTATTAGGGTTAGGGTTAGGGTTTTAGGGTTGGAGCTGTTAGGGTTAGGGTTTTGGGGTTGGAGCTGTTAGGGTTAGGGTTAGGGTTAGGGTTTTAGGGTTGGAACTGTTAGGGTTAGGGTTAGGGTTAGGGTTTTAGGATTGAAGCTGTTAGGATCAAGGTTTTCAGGTTGGAGCTGTTAGGGTTTTAGGATTGAAGCTGGTAGGGTTAGGGTTTTAGGGTTGGAGCTGTTAGGGTTAGGGTTTTGGGGTTGGAGCTGTTAGGGTTAGGGTTAGGGTT
>JBBBWG010024013.1:0-11371 GCA_037176905.1 Azolla pinnata
CTCTCTCTCTCTCTCTCTCTCTCTCTCTCTCTCTCTCTCTCTCTCTCTCTCTCTCTCTCTCTCTCTCTCTCTCCGCACATTCCATCCATCTCTCTCGACCTCTCACGTTCAACCCCCTTGGGTGGGGGGTGAATCGATATATATTTACAGTTATGTTGCTATGTATTTCATTTATACCGATTATTATCTTGCAGTCCGTAATAGTTCGTGTTATTACAAATCTAAGTCGTACAACCTGACTCCGTACTATTTATGTAATATTATTGATTATTTCATAACTTCATAATATTACGAACATCTTATAGCTATCGCTTTTTCCTATGCTCGACTGTGGAGGTCTCAACCCTTGTGCTCTAATAACATATAAAGAGATCGATTAATCTCTCTTACCGAAGTGTGTGCGCAACTTGCGCGGTTGTGCGGTAGAAGATGGGGACAAAGAAAGAGAGAGAGAGAAAGATGATATGCACAAAAAGATAAAAAATGTATTCAATCACTCGTCTAGTCTCATCTTTACAATATACCCATAGGGTATCTTCTATACATAATCAAGATTCTTTCTTTCAAGGAGTAATGGGTTGATGCAATGTAGAGATTACATTCAAGGTGGTTAGCCTTGTACACAATGATGGGTTGGAGTATATCGCCTTACAAAGGTGCGTTAAACCCGAGGCTTGACTAGATTCAAGGCGGTTAGCCTTATACACAATGGTGGGTTGGACTCACAAAGGTGTGTTAAACACGAGGCTTGACTAGATTCAAGGCGATTAGCCTTATACACAATGGTGGTTTACAGTATACCGCCTCACAAAGGTGTGTTAAACCCGAGGCTTGACTAGATTCTTTTATTTTGTTAAACTGGTGTGCTACTTGCACCGACCGCAACTAGTCGCACTATAAAGTTAGGTTTGTCAACTTTAATGAATTTTGATTGGCAAATCATTGACACATGTCATAGAATCTTGAAGAAAGAATGGATGACCTATGGAAACAAAAGATAAACAAGTAAGAGTGTGGAAACTAACAAGTGAGACTACTTTTATAAACTAACAATAAATCAATATTCCTATAAGATCAAATAGAACAATTATATTAATTCTAAGTTAATAACACGATAATAGTTTGATAATGTTTTTATTTTTTATATCACAATAGCTTTGGTGAATGAATCGGACCCTTCTACTATCCAAGAAGCAAAAAAATCTCCCTTTTGGGATAAGTAGACAGGAGCCATTCTGGTTGACCCGAGAAGACTTTCTGGTCGAGCCAAATAATCTTCTCAAACAATGAGTTTTTGGTCAAATTCAAGGGATTCCAATTGGTTATACACATGGTTGCTATTGTTGGTTTTTTGTGTGGAAGTGTAATGTTAAAGAAAAAGTTATTTGTTATAAGACAAGATTTTAGCTCAAGGTTTTATACAATGATTTGGTAGTATTTATTATATTGACACATACTCTCTAATTATGAGTTTGCATTGGTTGATTTCATTTTACTATTCAACGAAGTCTTCACGTACGTTCCATGGATGTGATCACAACTAACTTTAATGGTAATTTGGATAATTAAAGATATATACAGGAAGATACCTAAAGGGTTTCGTGATTCTATATAGCTCTGAAAATTTCACAATCAATCTCATTGATTTAAGAATGATTATATAATTTGTCCTTGCATATTTATCAAACATCACCTAAGAGAATTTGTTATTATCGCTATTTACATCAATACTATTGGGACATCCAATGCCATTGAAGATGTCGTTGTTATGTTCAGCTGTTAATTTGAAATAAAAGTCCTTTGTTTAATTACATTCTACTTGCAGGGTCTTCAGATCGAGCACTTATCTAATTGAATTCTTCTTTATCAAAGTTACTATATTTATCAAATATTAAAATGGTTTTCTATCGATCAAACTCATTCTGTTAGAACTCCTATGGTAGTGCGCTCTCTGGACCCATCACATGACCCATTTAGGCCAAGATTTCGTAACGAGTCAGTATCGGCACCACAGTATATCCTTACATTGATGTTGTTTGCACTTATGTACTACTTGGCTAATTGGACGCGCCCGGATATTTTCGTTCCTTGTCAATTTGTTGGCTCAGTATAGTCACGATCCTACCAAGCGACACTGGACTAGAGTTAAGCAAATTTTCTGATATTTACGAGGCACTGAAGATATGAGTCTTTTCTTTACCAGCAATTCTATGCACGATCAATTTGCTGCTTATGCTGGCATTGGGTTTTTATCTGACCCTCATATCGGCAGATCACAAACAGGTTATACTTTTCTTACTCATGGCACAACGATTGCTTGGCGATCGACAAAACAAACATTGGCTGCAACATCTTGAAATCAATTTGAGATCTTGACACTACATGAAACAAGTTGCCGCGAATGCCTATGGTAATTACCACGCTTAATTGGATTGGCCATATTGAAATTTCTTGCGGTTTTGTCGGCCTCTTATTTACCATCAATTATCTATGAAGATAATTATACTTGCGTTAATCAGTTCTAGAAAGGTTCCATTAAAGGTGATTGAATCGACCATATTTCTCCCCTTGGCAAGTTTCTCTTTACTCGTGAGCTTAATGATAATTGTATCGATATTCAACCAATTGCATCAAACAAGAACTTTGCAGATATTCTTACAAAAAACTTACTTGCATCAAAACATTGGTAGAACATTCATTCTCTTGGACGTGAAAGGTTATCAGAACGGAAGAGCTAATACAACGACAATGGGAGGAGGGGGAATGTTAAGTATGAACTCATGCATGTAATGAGTCATTATAGATAGAAACTAATGCAGATCTCGGTCTTAAGCTTTAGTATAAATGTTAGTATGATGTAAATAGTATGTATGCAATACTTCATCGTCTCATGGGTTACGGAGTCGTGCATATGAATCATTTGATACTCGAAAAAAGCAAAACCAATAACCTACGAGCGCTATCTAGGAATCGGATGCTTAGTGATTGTGCTTCATATCGGATCACTTTTTGTTCTTGCTTAATGTTGTCCAGAGATTGTTTGTCAGTATATCTGCATATACAGTCCACTTGTCAGTATTAATGTCTAGGGTCTTAGAGAGAGAGAGAGAGAGTGTGTGTGTGAAAGGATTGAAAGGCTTTACCCCCCACCCCACAACACTTAAAAATGCATCATCAATCGATTGTATAGCAGAGAATTACAGTCCCGAAACGGCAAATTATTTTAGCGCCCTCAATTCATAAGGCAGCGCCGAATAGTGCACCATCACGATCCTTCATTGCGCTTGCGAGCAGTTGCAACTTTCCAATTTTTCCGCCCTACAAAAGGTGGGGGGGTATGGTGGATCGATCGACGATCGGGGCGAAAGGAAATGCTACAGTTATCCATGGATCCAAGAAGAAGATCAATGAAGATCATAATCCTACATCTCCACCTCCTCCTCCTCCTGCTGAAGTTGAGCTCAACAACAACCACAACCACAACCACAACCACAACCACAACAACAACCACAACATCATCATCATCATCATCCTCCTCCTCCTGCTGAAGTTGAGCTCAACAACAGTAGGAGCTCAACAACAACCACAACCACAACAACAACAACAACAACAACCACAACCACAACCACAACCACAACAACAACCACAACAACAACCACAACAACAACATCATCATCATCATCATCATCAGATTCTGCTAAGGATTTTCCGAACACCAGTCCTAGTTTCGAGCGCAAGCGGCTTCTGAGCCCCGAGCCGCTGCGCAACGCGCTCTATGAGCTGCAGATCGGCGGCCTCGGCTACCTCTTCTCGTACACCTACAGGAGCCTGCCCGTGGAGTATGTTAACCCAGTGTTGTGCCACGGTTTTTCGCGGGATTGAGGGACGCATTGGAGGTATTATCATCATGAATGAATGAATGAATGAATGAATGAATAAATGAATGAATGAATCAAATCAATCAATCAGTAAATGAATCAATCAAAATGCCTAGCTACACTGACTAGTGCTCCTACTTGTAAGATGCTTTCACAACAAGGAAAGAAAAGAAAAGGAAAGAAAAACAAATATATTTATTAATGTCTTCTAAGACCAAAATGGACCCACAGGACAAAAAGATACAACAGTGAGATGTGGATACACCAAATCATCCAAGTACAAAAAATCATAGTGAGAGCAAACAAACAGAAGATTAATCCCAAATGGTATATATATATCCTAAACCCTAAACCCTAAACCCTAAACCCTAAACCCTAAACCCTAAACGGTATATATATATAGCATGGGATTAGTAGTACACGGACAAGAATTAATGTTTGTCATACATCAGACGCTGTATGAGAACGGAGTTCGGAGGCTGGTAGTGATGGGGGTCGGGGCGCAGGGATGCTTGGCCGAAGCTCAGGCCAAGTTCCGAGACGTGGATTGTGACTCGAGCGGCTGCGTCGCGGCCATCAACAGCATCACGTGGAACCGTGCCCAGTAGACGCTGGCCATGCTCTGCGAACTCGCCCAGCTTCGGGCCGATGCCAGCTACACACACGTTCGCCGATCTGCACTCTGCCACACTCCACATCGTCAATCACGCACACGCCTTGGGTATAAATTCCGCACTGAGAACCCCGTGCGATCCTATTCGTTTGCCGCTCATCGTAAGATCCTGATCGATTCGGGGCGTTTTAGAAACTCCTGATTGAGATTAGAGACAACGGCTTTTTGAGACTCGAGATTTTTCGATCGATCCGATCGGAGCTCATCGTTCGTTTCGTGGTTAAAGCAAATTGGTTGATTCCCCCGATTGCAGGATTCACAGAGCCCTACAACGTCTGTTGCGGCGCTGGCTTGGGATACCCCTTCGGACTTTCCCCGTCGATCCCGTGCTCCAACGGCACCGAATCGCTGTATGTGTGCCCCGATCCCGCCCACTTCATCAACTGGGATGGGCCCCACATGACCGATTCCTTCAATTCCCAGGCCTTCAACCTCACGTTCCTAACCGGGGCCTTCTTGCACACCATCCCATCGTCACCGCCGCCGCCACCGTCGTCATCGTCAACGGACAACAATATAATCCGAGAAGAAACTAACAATCGCGCTCCTCGATCATGACTGGCCGCTCACGCAAAATTGTCCACTGAATCATCGCCTCATTCGGGCAACTATGAAATCAACTTAGATTAATCCTGTAAACTAATGAGTTCTAATCATATGATCCAAGCTTCGAAATCAAAGGATCGTGGCACAGCTAGATAAGCTGCTGCGCCTACTAGTCTTTTTAACAATAATTTGATGAGAGCAACCTTTCTTAGATGAAGGCATATAATATAATAACAAGGATTTTTTGAACTATTGCCCTTTAAAATACTTGTATAACGTTGTCATTGAATTCTGTGCTGTACAGATTTAGATATATGTGTCAGGGTGGAACAATCGAGGTTCTAAATCAGGACATAGATAGTTAAAGAAAAAATTAATATTTAGAAATAATAGGAATTCAATTAGAAAAAATAATTACATTCATCTCCTTAGATCAATAGAACATATATGTATTTTGGAGAGTAATATGAGGGAATTACGATTACGAATATTAACGGCTAAGTTTAAATAAAAGAAATTAAAGAGATAAGGTTTGGATAACATAGATTACAAAGAATAAATTTGGGTAAGAGAGATTAGGTTTGGATATTAGAGAGATTAGAAAAGAGATAGATGAGAAGAGATAGAGATCAAGGTTTGGATGAGAGTTAGATTAAAAGAGATATAGAATAAGGTTTATAAGAGATATTAAAAAAGATATTAGAAGAGATTAGGGTATAGGTGATATGGTTTTGAAATCAAGTATTAGGGTTTTCAAAGTAAATATTAAGGTTTTGAAAGTAAATATTTGGGTTTAGATAGTTGAGATTAGGGTTTTCTTCTAAGCATATGCTCTTCTCTTGCCCTTCCTCTATACACACCACTTGTTATATAAGTTGTGGAGTGGGTTGCCATACGAAAAAAAAATACAAGAGAAAAAAAAGTAAGAAAACGTAAAAAAAACAATAGAGAAAAAAAAACCAAAAAGGAAAAAAATAAGAAAAAAGGCAATATGGGAGTCAACCTTATAACCTATTCTTTCAAAAGCAACTACTTTATCCACCGTACGTCCCTGATAGTATTATTCTTTTTTTTTTGTTTCTTGCATTCTTCTTGTTCTTTTTCAACATTCCTCCTCTCTATACATTTCATATCATGCGCCCAAAACATCAGGACACTTCCAGATGTCGTAGAATTTGGGTTATACAACTCCAAATGTATGCGTCTAGATGAAACCACTGGGGTTCTGAACCGGGAGATGGACAATATGTTTGAGAAATTAAAAGAAATATGATTTTAATTATCGAAGATTACTATAATGGTGTCCAGAATAGGAGAATTAATAGGAATAATATAAGAAATTAATGAGAGAGTTAGGGGTTTAGAAAGAGATTAGCAAAGAGATTAAGAAAGACTAAGATTAACAAAGAGATTATGAAGATTGAGATCAACGAAGACATTAGGGTTTAACAATCAAGTATTAGGGTTTAGAAATCCGATATTAGGTTTTTTTGTAATGTATATTAGGACTTATTTTTACTCATTTTATAGATAGTGGAGTGGGTCGCCACAAAAAAAGTAACGAAAAAAATAGTTTGAAAAAAAGTAAAAAAGGTAACAAGAAAAAAAAGTATGTGAAGGAAAAAAAGTTGAAAGGGGTCAAACTTTAGACCTATACTTTTAAAAGTATAAATCTTATTCATTGTATCTAATAAGCTTTATTCATATTATTTTCTTTTTGATCGATCTTTATTTGTGCCAGATTATTTTTTCTTTGCTTGCACACTATGACTCTTTTACATCAGGACACTCACCCCCACCAAACCCGCATATCCTTTGGTATGTGCCAAACTTCTTTATCATCTTGGTCTTCCATAGACGCTTCTGTATCCTTGATAAAAAAGTCTTACTCACTTTCTTGGTCTGTATTTCTTGAATAATTTTTTGAGTCCTCTTCTCGCTCGTTTGTTGTGTTGGTGCTCTTTGTTAGAATATACGTTTTTGGATGATTATGCTCCTTGAACACCTTAACCTATTTCCTGGCCTTAGGTACTCGGATCATTGTCCCGTCTAGCTCATTCAGTTGATATGTTCCATTCTCAAACCTTTTTCGAACCTCATAAGGTTCGAACCATCTTTATACAAATTTACGAATAGTGTTGTGTTGATGGTCCAAGTTGCTAGCGTAGACTACCACCCAATCCCCTTGTTCAATCTTTTTTTGCCGTAATCGATGTTTCTTGCCACAACATTGATCGTTTAGAATTTGAGTTTCTCGTTGTCGTCGTACTCCTTGTTTAATGTCCTCCGGTTTAACTTCTAATTGTTTGATTCGAATAGCTAGGAGCTCCTCTCGGCTTATCTCTTGCTTACACGACAATACAGTCTATGTTACTATCGTTCTATCATATGCTTTTACAAGTGCCTTCACAATTGGGCTATGACCCTGCTCTATCTTCCCGTTCACCTCTGGATTATATGCCATTATTAGTGTTAGCCGAACTCAAGTTTCGCAAAGAACTCCATTACTTCATTGGAATCAAGCTCTCCACAGTGTACTAGACTTGTCCTACACATCCATACTTACACATAGTTTCTTTCAAGAGAAATTGGCATACTGCAACTCTTATCTTTTTCCGTGGCGCACGTCCCTCCACTTGTTTTGTAAAATCCTCTCGAACCAATACCAAATATTTTTGTTGTCCGGCCCTGGTAGGCATTGTTAAGATGTCAACCATCCATTTGAAGTTGATTGTTAGTGAGAAGGTTGGGTGCAACTCGTCTCGGTGTCGCACTGCGGAATACATCTGAGAGTTTTCGCATCTCTTTGTGTATTGTGCCACATCTTTATACATTCTTTTCCACCAATACTTTTGTTTGATCTTATTTGATGTCGCCTATGTGCCTCTATGTCATGCTTAATTTGATTCATGTAACTTGAATATTATTATTTTTTATCATGCTTTCATTTCGACTACACATAGTGGAACTCCGTTTGGTCTCTTTGGCTCTCCATAAGAGTCTTTCTTTTAAGAAGAACTTTCAAATTTGTCGCTTCTTTCTCTGGATCTCAGTTCTTCTTTCCTTATCATCTGGATGACCTTTTTCTTGTTCAAGCTCTTGTATAGTCTTTCCGATCATTAATCTTTTATCTTCATAGTCCTCCGTCCTGAATTCTCGGAACACGCGTACTTGACATGTAAATTCTGATGTGAAGAAATCCTCATGAACTTCTTCAATATCTGAATCGGCCACATCGTCACTTACCGGGTTTGTTACAACATTCGCTTTTCCCGAGGTGTTGTATTTTTGGATTAAGTAACTTCACATATGCTATCCATCTGAGCATCGCCACATCTGCTATGGAGCAACACCTCATCATTCCGAGTATTGGAAACAAATCAGTCTCGATCACTACTTAAGCTTCGGTCAAGTAATCTCGATCAAACTTGATTGCCGATACTATTCCCCATAATTCTCGTTTTACTTGCGCATATCCACGTTGTCTTTCACTTAAAACCTTTGCTCCAAATCGGACTAGTTGCCGGTTTCCTTTTGCATTAGTTTGATTGATGACCCATCCTATTCCAATTGGACCGTATCAACCGTAATTATGATCGGTCAATCATAATCCAATTTCTTCAATGCTTATGATTCCTACAATGCTTTCTTTAGCTTCCTCACGGCTTTGGTATACTCCAGTCTCTATTCGAACTTCTTCCCTTTCTTAGTAAGTGATAGAGTGGATTTGCAGTATGTGCATAATGTGTAATCTAGATGTGATAAAATGCACATGCTCCAAGAAATCTCTGTATCTTAGATTGCAACTCATACTTTTCTTTCATAGCTTGAATTGCATTGACTTTGGTTGGGGCTGGTTGTCGGGCATAAGGTCCGTAGAGGTGTTTGACAACTAATATCTCTTCTTGTCCGAATGTCGACTTTTCTCCAGAGAGTGTTAAATGTGCATCTTCCAAACTTCGTAACACCTTCTCACAGTCGCGGATGTGATAAGCTACGAATTTTTGACTTCCCTATTGATCTGTAGTTTCATCTTTCAGCTCTAAAGCACACCCCTTAATTGGATATATCATCTAAGAACAATATCGTGATCTCTAGAATGCAATCTTGAAGCACTTTGTTCATCACATTTATTATGTGGGCGACCGAGTTCGTTGCCCCTTGTGATAATGTGCACATTCGAACTAGCCCTATAGGTGTTAGTATTATTGTAATATTATGACTATCTATAGCCAGTTGAAATTGGTCACACCCGGAGTACAAGTCTTTAATGGAGTATATCGCTTGGCCAACAAATGTTTCTGCATATTCATCCACTATTTGTATATCTCTAGTGTTTCAGATTGTGTGACCTTCTTCACCGGTTGGAGATCTTGAATGAATCAAAGAGACCCATTTTTCTTCGGAATTGTGAACCACCGATTAGAGTACGGTGTCGTGATGCTTTCAGCACACAACGTGAAAATATGTCGGATGGTCGATATACTCCTTCAAGTATTGAAGGATTCAGCTTAAAGCATATTAAAATATATTTTAGGTAGGATTCGATCCTTAAACCTTATACTTACGAAGTTTTATTTTTACCATTAAGATACATGTTACAAATGTTAAAAAAATAAGGTCTATTAAATTTATAATATTTTTTATTATTTTTAAAATAATGGCATATGTGCCAAATGGCACACATGGCCCTGTTACCCCCATACATGAAGGGCGAGTGCATGTAACCAATGCATGGGTCGACCTATATCAACAATGTCGATTTGTAAGCTGAAATCATCCTTTTTTTTTATGGAGAATAATCGAGGAGAAATTCAGAGAAAATACTATCCAATATCAACTTTTTTTTTTATGTCTATGTTCTACCTGGTTCTTAGCTATTGTTTCTGGCTATTTCGAGGTTATTGATTCAATACCTATCAGCTTTGTATCAGTGGTCCCACCTTTATCTCTACTCTATCCGAACAAGCTGTCACACAAATTCTTAGTGTCAATTTCTTTATTCAACTCTGTTACTTCCGCTTATCCCGAGTATCTTGGGAATTTTTCTAATTGGATGCCTCTCCGGAAACAAGGCCCCGATGGTTGCACCTTCGAGCAAGCAGATCAGAAATGCAAGCAGAGCGACATTGACCAATTGGAAGTTGTAGCCTGCGAACACGACGACATTGGTGAACCTAACGTGAAAGGTGAAAAGGAGATGGCAACTCAACGTGAGGTGAAAATTATGTTGATGATGTTCAAAAGGATGCTTCACAAGCAGCGGACCATGACAGAGCTAGGGGCGGCTATGGATCGTCTTATTCATCGCAATGGTCAATTTGATGGGTGAGATGCGTCTCACTACATGCGAGACTACAAAGCAGAGATGGTACGTTGCGGAGTCTCTGAAGCACTTCGAATATCTACATTTAGTCGGATTGCTACAAACGACCTTCAAGAGAAGATCCAAGAGCTTCGAGGGGCAAACACAACTTGGGCAACCTTTGAGCGGGTGTGTTGAACGCGTTTGCCATCAATGACTCTACAAAAGAGACATACGTGGTTTTAAAGAATGGTCGATTTGCCCCACAAAGGTATGAAGGTTCTTGAAGTCTTGTGTGAATTTGAATCTAGATTTAATAGATTGTCTATAAGGGATCAAACGGTCCTTCAAGCTGAGAAAGTTATTATTTTCTTTCGAGCTATGGACATAAGGGATCGTAAAGATCTGGGTGTTTTAATGGAAACGCAACTACCGATAGTGGGCTCGTGGAAACATGGGCGGAGGTCAAAGAGATTGTCACCCGCTATAATAAAAGAAGGCAATGGCTAGGCGAAGACGAAAGAAAAGGGGTCGAAACACCACGAAGGATGGAATAGACATCTTCAAGCTCTGGGGGCTCAGAATAGCAAGAATTTAAGGCAGAGAAGACCCTTAAACCCACAATCCTAGATCAACTAGCTAAGAGTCTAGAAGACCTAAAGATTGCCTTTGTAAAAAAGGATCAAGGTTTAAAGATCTACATTGCATATGGTGTGACAGTACAAATCATGGACGAGGAGATTGTGAAGAACATAAAGAGGCGTTATTATGAGACCTTATCTATTATGACGGGAACCGGATCTATTCGACAGAGGCGCGACAACCTTTAAAGAAACTTCAGAAAAGGTGGAATGAAGAAAGTACTTCAAGAAGAAAGAGAAGGTCGGGTAAACACTACAACAAACAGGGCAGTTAGCGACGCACAATTTCTACAAAAACTGCGTCGCAGAGCGACTAAACTATAATGCA
>JBBBWG010024024.1:0-11368 GCA_037176905.1 Azolla pinnata
AGAAGCGGCGGTAGCGGTGGCATGCACAGTGGTCCGACCCCCACATGCGGAGAGAAGTGGCGGCGTTGTGGCGGCGGCGGTGAGCATGGCTGTCCGGACCTTGGGCTTCTTGGCCTAATTATCCGCGGATGGACATGCGGAAAGAAGCAGCGGTAGCGGTGGCATGCACAGTGGTTTGACCCACATGTAGAGAGAAGTGGTGGCGTTGTGGCGGCGGTGGTGAGCATGGCTGTTCGGACCACAGGCTTCTTGGCCTAATATTCCGCGGATGGACACGCGGAAAGAAGCGCCGGTAGCGGTGGCATGCACAGTGGTCCGACCCCACATGCGGAGAGAAGTGGCGGCGTTGTGGCGGCGGCGGTAAGCATGGCTATCCGGACCTCGGGCTTCTTGGCCCAATTATTCGCAAATGGACACGCGGAAAGAAGCAGCAGTAGCGGTGGCATGCACGGTGGTCCGACCCCTGGGCTTTTACCGTAATGATCCGCAAATGGGAACGCAGGAAGAAGTGGCGGCGGTGGCGTCAAAAGGAATGGTTGTCCAGCTTCCGAGCGTCTTCGCCTAATCATCCGTGAGTGGAATCAACATGGAAAGAAGTGGCGGCAGTGATTAGGGTGGTTGTCCGGCCCCTAAATTTTTTGGCCTAATTATCGGTGGATAGACACGCAGAAAAAAGCGGCGGCGGCGGCGGCAAAACGATTTTACCGGGAACCACACCATTGCAATGGATACCATGTAGAAGAAGATTGGAAGGCTAGCATGCAGAGCGAGCGTTGAGGCGATCAAGAAAGGACATGGAGCCGACAACACTAGGAGAAGAGAGGACGAGAACGAGCGGAACAGTTCGAAGGCAAGGTGAAGAATTTGACATCGCACACACTAAGAAGCTAAGCCAACATGGAGCTCAAGAACATATACACAAAACGAGATGGACATGATGATGGAGCAAGGGAGTTCTGACTGATAAGAGCTAGTGGGACATCTTAGACAATTTCTGATTGAGGAAGTTCCGATCAAGATGCTTTCAGCCAAGGGGCGAAGTTTTTGGTATCGCATGGAATGCGGGTTCGGACGTGCGGAGCATTGTCCCACAGGCGTGCCAGTGCTGTCTAGAGATTGTACGTTAATCTATGAGAAAATATAGTCTAATCGTTTTGCGATGTCAAGTGTATGTATATGCACATGATAGTGCTATGTACGTGTTGGTGTCTAGTGTTTTACAGAGAGTGTGTGTGTGTGTGAAAAGATTGAACGGTATGTTGCTCTTCACATCTCATTGTAATGGGCAAGAGATGTAATTATAAAAACCCCATGAGGGTGGAATGAAAAGGCATGAGGAGTTGCTCTCTGTCTCTCTCTCTCTCTCTCTCTCTCTCTCTCTCTCTCGAACGACCTCTCACGTTCAACCCCTTGGACGGGGGCGGAGCCACTCAGGCTTTACCCTCACCCCACAACAATGTTTAGGGGTTTAGGATCAATTGGCAACAAGACTACTAACTCACCTTCCGATATCATTGCATTACACAAAATAATGATGACACTTGGAGTCGAACCCACGCCTTTTCGGCTCAGAACCTTCGTCAATAAAACACGTCATTGGCTGGTGGATTTCTCGTTCTCATTTCATTCGATTGGAGTCGAACCCACGCCTTTTCGGCTCAGAACCTTCGTCAATAAAACGCCACGTCTAGAGATTGTACGGTAATCTATGAGAAAATATAGTCTAATCATTTTGCGATGTCAAGTGTATGTATATGCACATGATAGTGCTATGTACGTGTTGGTGTCTAGTGTTTTACAGAGAGTGTGTGTGTGTGTGAAAAGATTGAACGGTATGTTGCTCTTCACATCTCATTGTAATGGGCAAGAGATGTAATTATAAAAACCCCATGAGGGTGGAATGAAAAGGCATGAGGAGTTGCTCTCTGTCTCTCTCTCTCTCTCTCTCTCTCTCTCTCTCTCTCGAACGACCTCTCACGTTCAACCCCTTGGACGGGGGCGGAGCCACTCAGGCTTTACCCTCACCCCACAACAATGTTTAGGGGTTTAGGATCAATTGGCAACAAGACTACTAACTCACCTTCCGATATCATTGCATTACACAAAATAATGATGACACTTGGAGTCGAACCCACGCCTTTTCGGCTCAGAACCTTCGTCAATAAAACGCCACGTCATTGGCTGGTGGATTTCTCGTTCTCATTTCATTCGATTCGTTCTTGTGGATATAATATTCTTAAGAAGTTTTTGTTTCCATCACGTCAATTTTCAAGAAGACTATTGGTTCACCTTGCTTTGTGGTTAAGTCGTGGTACATGTAGTTACACTACCACATTTCACATCAGGAGCACAGATATAGAACGATCACGACAGTGGGATTTGGACCCACACCCTTTTGTACTAGAACCTGAATTTAACAACTTAGAGCAACCCGGCCATCTCGTCAAGAGAAGATGACCGATTCCAGTTAAATCCTGAAATCCAACCCTTTCGCGTTGGCTTGGATACCAACGTGAAATCTTGAAATCCAACCCTTTCAGGATACCAACGTGAAATCGCCATAAAAGCATTGGCTTGGATTTCGCGTTGTCACTTTCATTCAGCTAATGCAATTAGCCCAAACATCCAATGCTTTGAATAAAGATATAATACCATCAAAAATTTATTTTTCCTATCACATCAACTGTGAAGATGAGTACTGGTTAACCTTGGTTTGGGGTGAGTCGTGATAGGGAGTATTTACCATATCGTAGTTACGCTACCTAGTTTCGAAGCAAGGGAACATATACAAACCTATGACGAGAGTGGGATTCGAACCCACGCCCTTTCGGACTAGAACCTGAATCTAGCGCCTTTGACCAACTCGGCCATCTCGTCAAAGAACTAAATAAACCATAATGTAACTGACTTCTGTATTTCTTGTTCTCCTTCTCATTCATCTCACGCCATTACCCTAAACATGCAATGCTTCAAATAAGGATATAAAAGATTATTAAGAAATGTTTGTTTCTAAGAGATCAATTGTCAACGAGACTACGGTTCATCTTCTACGATTTTCCGACGCACAAGCGGGGATACTACGGAGGATGATCCGAACATCCTCACCGTGGAGAGCACGACCGAAGCAGAAGTTCTACTTACGACGGAGGAAGCCACCAGCTGGCCCCTCGACTCGGGCGCCTCTTACCACGTAACTCCGTTCCGATCGCAATTCCAACAGTATACGGCTCGAAATTTCGATCCTGTACGCGTCGGAAATTCGGAGCATTGTGCGGTCTTTGACATCGGCACCGTAGAGCTTAACCTTCCGGGTGGCTCTACGATCGTACTCCACGATGTTCAGCATGTCCCAGAGCTATCAAGGTCGCCCCTTTCGATGGGACAACTTGACGAAGCAGGCATTCGTGCCAGCTTCTCGTCAGGAGGGTGGAGTCCGAAGATACACTCGCTCTATCCTTTGTACGTCACACTCAGACAGGGTGACTTGTTCGTCGTGGATATTCCGGTGTCATCACTATGGCACGGAAGATTTGACCACCTAAGCTAAACCGACATCACGCACCTATGTAAGGCCGGCTATATTCCCAAGCTCTCCTTCTCTGACCATCAGTTTTGCGAGCATTGCCAGTACGACAAACAAGTCGCGGTCCCACATCCGACCAGTACGCCAAGAGAATCGAGTCCGCTCAATTTGGTCCATTCGAACATCTGTGGCCCGATACCACATTCCTCTCTCGGTAGAGCGTCTTACTTTGTCACCTTCATCGAAGACGCTACGCAGAAGGTGTGGGCCTATCCGACTCGGACAAAAGATCGTGTTTTTATGATCTTCAAGGATTGGCTCACAATGGTCGAGAATCAGACGGATCGGAAGTTGAAATGTCTACAATCTGATAATGGGGGAGAGTACAAGTCTGACAAGTTCGTCCAATTTTGCTGAGAACGCGGCATCAGACGCGAATTTGCGGCTCCTTATAGTCCGGAACAAAATGGAGTCGTAGAACGGATGAATTGTACAATCCAGGAGCGGATTGTCTCTATGCTGCACCATTCCGAAGTTACGAACGGCTTCTGGGCAGAGGCGCTACTCACGGCCGTGCACATTATCAACATGTCGCCGCGTAGGCCTCTTGGATCGAAGATTCCGCAAGAGCTTTGGACAGGAAGAAAACTGGATTACGGAAAGCTGCGGATATTCGGATGCGAAGCGTAGGCACTTGTGCCAAGGGACGAGCGTCGTAAACTCGAGTCAAGGTCACGAAAATGCGTTTTCCTCAGATTACGCGGGCTGTCTCGAAAGCCAGAAATCGACGTCCGTATACTTCTTCAGGTTCGGGTACGGCGCCATTTCGTGGCGATCGAAACTATAGGACTGTACGGCTACGAGTACGACCGAAGCGGAGTACATAGCTGCATCGGACGCAGCCAAGGAAGCGCTTTGGCTCGTACGACTAGCTCGTACGTTTCGACAAGTTAATTCGAAATGGATTCCGACCGTACTAAGCGACAGCCAGGGAGCCGTCTCTTTACCGAAGAATCCGGTACACCACAATCCTTCTAAGCATATCGAGGTTCGATATCACTTCGTTCGGGATTGAGAAACTAAGGAGATGCTTAGTCTAGAGAAGGTCTCTACGACTGAAAATGTTGCATTTGTTGTTCTCCTTCTCATTCATCTCACGCCATTACCCTAAACATCTTGTGCTTCGAATAAGGATATAGAAGATTATTAAGAAATGTTTGTTTCTAACAGATCAATTGTCAACGAGACTACTAACTCACCTTGCGATATCATTGCATTACACAAAATAATGACGACACTGGCAGTTGTAGGTATATGTTGTAGGTACACTACCACATTTCACATCAAGAGGACAGATATAGAATTATCACGAGAGCGGGATTTGGAACCACGCCCTTTTGTATTAGAACCTGAATTTAACACCTGAGAGCAACCCGGCCATCTTGTCAACAGAAGGCTTTTTAATTAGTTTTAGAAAGCATAAGGAATTAGTACATGTATCAATATCTTTTGATGGTTTGAAGCGTGCTTTCCAATACATTCAAGTGAAACGTATCTAAGGGACGGAACATTTGGACCCACGCACTTTCGGACCAAAACCTTCAGTTAACACCTTAGACCAACTCGGCCATCTCGTCAATAAAAACAGGAAAGCACAACCTCATTGTCTTGTGGATTACTCGCTGTTGTTTTCATTCATCTAATGCAATTAGCATAAGCATGCAATGGTCTAAATAAGCATATACTTTTTTTAGAAAATTTTCATTCTTATCACATCAATTGTCAAGAAGGGTATTGCTTCACCTTGGTTTGTGGTAAGTCGTGATAGGGATTATTCATCATGTTGTACCGACACTATAATGTTTGCCACAACAGGCCATATACAGTCGTGATAGGGAGTATTTACCATATTGTAGTTCCACTACCTAGTTTCGAAGCAAGGGAACATATGCAAACCTATGATGAGAGTGGGATTCGAACCCACGCCCTTTCGGAACTAGAACCTAAATCTAGCGCTTTTGACAAACTCGGCCATCTCGTTAAAGAACTAAAAAAGCCATAACGTATCTCACTTGTGTATTTCTTGTTCTCCTTCTCATTCATCTCACGCCATTACCGTAAACATCCAATGCTTCGAATAAGGATATAGAAGATTATTAAGAAATGTTTGTTTCTAACAGATCAATTGTCTACGAGACTACTAAATCACCTTGCGATATCATTGCATTACACAAAATAATGACGAGACTAGGATTCGAACCCACGCCTTTTCGGCTCAGAGCCTCAAGTAAGTGGCTGGGGAATTTCTTGTTCTTGTTGCATTCAATTCATTCTTCTGCATATAAGATTATTAAAAAGTTTTTGTTTCCAGCACGTCAATTTTCAAGAAGAGTATTGGTTCACCTTGCTTTGTGCTTAAGTCGTGGTACATGTTGTAGTTACACTACCACATGTCACATCAGGAGCAAAAATATAGAACGATCACGAGCGTGGGATTTGGACCCACGCCCTTTTGTACTAGAACCTGAATTTAACACCTTACAGCAACCCGACCATCTCGTCAACAGAAGGCTTTTGAATTAGTTTTAGAAAGCATAAGGGATAAGTAGATGTATCAATATCTTTTGACGGGTTGAAGCGTTGTTTCCAATATGTTCAAGTGAAACGTATCTAAGGGACGGAACATTTGGACCCACGCACTTTCGGACCAAAACCTTCAGCTAACGCCTTACACCAACTCAGCCATCTCGTCCATAAAAACAGGAAAGCACAACCTCGCTGCTGTTTTCATTCATCTAATGCTGTTTTCATTCCATCACGTCAATTTTCAAGAAGACTATTGGTTCACCTTGCTATGTGGTTAAGTCGTGGTACATGTTGTAGTTACACTACGACATTTCACATAAGGAGGACAGATATAGAACGATCATCACACTGGGATTTGGACCCACGCCCTTTTGTACTAGAACCTGAATTTAACACCTTAGAGCAACCCGGCCATCACGTCCACAGAAGGCTTTTTGATTAGTTTTAGAAAGCAAAAGGGATTAGTAGATGTATCAATATCTTGTGACGGTTTGAAGCGTGCTTTCCAATACATTCGAGTGAAACGTATCTAAGGGATGGAACATTTGGACCCACGCACTTTCGAACCAAAACGTTCAGCTAACGCCTTAGACGAACTCAGCCATCTCGTCAATCAAAATAGGAAAGAACAATCTCATTGGCTTTTGGATTACTCGCTGTTGTTTTCATTCATCTAATGCAATTAGGATAAGCATGCACTGCTCTTAATAAGCATATAATTTTCTTAGAAAATTTTCATTGTTATCACATCAAGTGTCAAGAAGGGTACTGCTTCACCTTGGTTTGTGGTAAGTCGTGATAGGAAGTATTGACCATGTTGGACTTACACCACCACGTTTGCAACAAGAGGACATATACAAACATATGACGAGAGTGGAATTTGAACCCACACCCTTTCGGACCAAAACCTTATTCTGGCGCCTTAGACCAACTCGGCCATCTCGTCAGTAAAAAGTGAAACCGCCTTAACATAATTGGCTTGGATTTCGCTTTGTCACTTTCATTCAGCTAATGCAATTACCGCAAACATCCAATGCTTTGAATAAACATATAACATCATCAGAAAATTTTTGTTCCTGTCACATCAAATGTGAAGAAGAGTACTGGTTAGCCTTGGTTTGTGGTGAGTCGTGATAGGGAGTATTTACCATATCGTAGTTACAATACCTAGTTTCGAAGCAAGAGAACATATGCCAGCCTATGATGAGAGGGGGTTTAATTTACATTATGTTTGCATATATGTATGCATATTCGTGCAGATATGAACATGTGTGATTTATAATCACTGGTGAATGGTCATATACAGGCATATTCAGTTGTCTATATTCGCAACAATTTGTGTGTCAAATTTTGGGTAAAATGTGCGGTTACATGTGCATGAAAAGTGAAAAACATAGTCGTCTCAGTCTCGACCTTGATGCGACACATCTAGGTGGGTGCAACAAGTCCTAACAAATGACCCAATACCTTGTAATAAATTATTGCTTCTATAGTTGCAACTACGTTTGCTATATTAGTCGCGTTTATAGGTGTAGTTACAGCTAAAGTAATGATCGTGTCTACAGGTGTAACTACAATTAAACAAGCCAATACTTTGTAGTGCTGGATCTAGCGCCCTAGAGTAACTTGGCCATCTCATTGAAACCCGTGATCTCATTTGTGGCAAGATTGAAACCCGTGATCTCATTTGACACAATCAAATGCTCTAACGAATTGGTCCAAAACATAAGTATATAATTATATAGTAAATAAGTCTTTATTATGATCCAAAATGTTCTATATCTATTTATGTCTTTATATATACAGATCAATATGCGTGTATACATCTAAATATACATATACATCTACATATACATGTGAATAGAGATGAATACATCCATATTTATGCATATAAGTATCTATGTATGCATATACAGGTGAATATGTATCGAACATGTACATATACAAGTTTATAAGCATGTATGCATTCATATGCAGGTGAATATTCATGTATGTATGCATATACAGGTGAAAATGCCTGTATGTGACCATTGTTGTAGTAGTCTAGGCTGTATCGCTCCAGATATGCGTTAGGGTGGAACCACTAGGGTTTTGAACAGGGAGTCGAATATTTGCCAGAGATTAAGAGAAATATGATTCTAATTAAAGAAAATTGCTACAATTGTGTCCCAAGATTAGGAGAATATACTAGCAAAATATATAAAAATAAGCAGGAGTAGGATTACTAATATTAGAGAGGTTAGGGTTTAGGAAAAGAGATATTAGAGGGAGTAGGATTACTAATATTACAGAGAGAAAGGTTTAGGAAAAGAGAAATTAGAGGGATTAGAAAGATTAGGTTTGGATACAAGATATTAGAGAGATTAGAAAGATTAGGTTGGATAACAGATATTAGAGAGATTAGAAAGATTAGACTTGAATAACAGATATTAGAGAGATTACAAAGTTTTGGTTTGAATACGAGATATTGGACATTAGCTTTAGATTAGAGATATTCGAGAGATAAGAGGAATTATCATTAGATTATAAGTCATATTAGGGTTTGGGTGGAAGATAGATTAGAACATAGGGTTAATAAGAGATATTAGAAGAGATTAGGGTTTAGTAGAGAGATGAGAAGAGATAGGGTTTAGTAAAGAGATGAGAAGAGATTAGGGTTTAGTAAAGAGATGAGAAGAGATTAGGGTTTAGTAGAGAGATGAGAAGAGATTAGGGTTGAGGTGTTAAGGTTTTGCAATTCAGTATTAGGCTTTTGGAAGTAGGTATTAGGGTTTAGATTTATGAGATTAGGGTTTTCCTTCTCAGCATAGGCTCTTCCCCATCCTCCCTCTATTCACACCACTCCTTATATAGGTTGTCAAGTGGGTTATCATAGGAAATAAAATGCAGGAGGAGAAAAATGTAGGAAAAAGCAGAAAAAAAGTATAGAGACAAGAATGAAAAACATAAGAAAAAGTAGAATTAAAAAGGCAACATGGTAATTAACCTTGTGACCTATGCTTTTAAATGCCATTAATTTATCCACCATGTCCTACTAGCTGTATTCTTTATTTTTTTCTTACATTCTTCTTATTTTGTTTGAACTTTCTTTCTCTCTATGCATTTAATATCATGCACCCAAAACATCAAGACACTCGCACCCTCCAAACCGACATATCCTTTGGTATGTGCCAATAATGTTGGTGTGAGGATTGTTATTGTTTGTCTTCATGGCGGTTTAGAGTGAAATGTTTCCTCCAGCTGTATTCTGTCCACCACAGCCGTTCTTATGAACCTATCCACCAAGTTTGTATTGGCATCTTGAAAATTGATATTCTTGTAGTCATGGTATGATGTTGCTAGACCTAATCATTCTCCAATTTGATGAGTCTTTGAAGTCCTAAGGATAGCCCACTATTATCCCATTTTCTTGTACTTTGTTAAGATTCTTACTAGTTCTAGTGCTCACATTTATTTAATTAATCTTAGGATTGATTTTCTTTACTCCATATTCTTGTGTTTTGATTAAGATGTCTTTAATATAATCGGTGTCTTCATCTCGATCATTACCAAGCTTCTGCTTAATGTTCTGTTCTTCTTGTTGTATATTCAAAATGTTTTTTAGAAAACTTTTGATGATTCCTTCTTTGTATGAATTATCATCAACTTCACATGTGACCCTCCCAGTTTATCTTCTAGTATTACATTGAAAAAGCCTTTGATGATGCCGGTATTTGGACTATCGCCAAGCTCACACTCATTCTTCTTTTCTCGATTTATCTTAATGAAGTATGGACCATCGTCAAGTTTCTTGCACCTGATATTATCTTCTTGCTCAATGAAAACTTCGATTATGTTGATGTTTGGACTTTCACCAAGCTTGTACTTGCAATTATCAATTGTGTTACCTCAATAAAGCCTTCAATGATGGCCACTATTGGACCGTTTTCACGGTTGCATTCGATCATTTCCATGTTGTTCTCCTTTTCTTTGTTATCAACCCAATCTATGTTCATTTATTTCTTGATAAATTTCTTCAAAATATTTTGGTCATTTTCTTATTTATTGATCTTATCCAGGTTCTTGTTCTCATTAATGAAAATATCAAAATCATGTTTTTGTTTAATGATCATATCAAGATTATTTTTTTCTTTGGTGACTATAAGGAATCAATGAGCACTAGGCTTCCCCTGGATTTGAAACCAAGATCCCATACTATATGATAGGGAAGCCTAACCATAAAGTAGCTTATCATGACATAAAATGCTATTAGCTATTTTTATCAATTCACTCTCATCTCTTCTTCTCTTCTCTTATATCTTCCTTGAATCATTCAATCTCTTCCCTAGTTCTCACAGTGACTCTATTAGAACTGTTAGCCCTTCGGATGAAAGATTAAGACTTGTCGTGGGGTAATACGAAGGAAGACGTAATCGTATGAGTTCCGATCCTCCGGTAATCCGTAGAATCTACGAACCTCCGTTTGCCTCGAAGATCTCCGATCCGTCGTAAATTCCAATTAGCTGTTTACTACGATTAATCCGATTAATCATAGCTTCTGATTATTCGTAGACACCGACACAGATAGATAGTATGGCGCAATAGCTCTTCGATTATTCACAATTGTACCGGACCCTATACAACGCAGACCCCTTGGTCTTATATACAAGCTTGGTATCCTTTCGGATCACCAAGTCCCTATGTACATACGTCGGTTCGGATCTTAATCGCAACTCTCCGATTTTCTGAATATTCGATTTTCCGACTGTCTTATTTCCGTAATATTACGAATTTACGACTTTGTCGTAATTTCGTAATAATCAACCAACACTATGGCACGCCCGTGGGACAGTGTTCCACACGTCGAACCCATAGCAAAAAATAAAGTCCAAAAATTACAACATATACACTAAGTACAAATCATTAGTCCTCGTTCAGGACCTGTAATATTGAGGTCTCTTGTTCGTCGGCGATCTCCTCGTCGTCGTCCTCCTCGTTCACACCTGCTGAAGCTCCCGTCGGCTGCGTCTTTGGCACCACTGGTTCGGCTACGGCTTCTAGCTCCGTTTGTATCTTCCGAACAAGTTCCTCCTGCTTCGCTAACAACTTCGTAACCTCCTCCCGATGAAAGAGGGCAATTCGCATGAAATCCGTTGTTAGATTTTTCTGTACTGCTTCGTAGTTTGCCTTGTCCAGCTTCCAAAATCCGGGTCCACGAAGATCCCGGTTGGCCTTGTCTGCGCGCAATACTTGTAGTTCCGCCGCTTGTTCGGACCATTC
>JBBBWG010024035.1:0-11363 GCA_037176905.1 Azolla pinnata
GAAACTAGCTCCATCGTAAATCGGAGTTCGCGCAGTCTGTAGTAACGTTGAAAAGTCTGAAGTGGGGCCTTCCCTTGTTTGACGTCCATAACCTTGCCGACGTGCTGGCCGATGTAGATCTTCAATCATATCTTCTATTTGCTGATTGGGATCTGCTTGCGCCGGGAAACCCTCTAGATCATCCACTCCTTCAGACATGTGTTGTCGTACACGTGCCTCTTCCTCTTCAGCCTCTGCCATTGCCCGCTTGTAGTACTCACGTAACAACCGCGGTGCGACAGTGTAATGCGGAACATCATGGGGTGACTATTCAGGATTCCAACGGCCCCATTTCTTGATGTGATCGTGAACCACACGACGAGCTCGCTTAAATCTTTTCCTGCATCAGTCACACCTACATCGAATGGTGGAGCTCCCCATTGGCCGATGTGTGTCCGGCGCAACTCCTCAGCATCGGTAGACGAGGACTCTTCACTGATGTGCTGTGGATCGGCATCCATTGATGAATCTTGTAATCTGTGCAGCAATTTTGCGGATATAGGCGTGGTAATGGAGCGGATATAGGCGTGGTAATGGAGCGGATATAGGCGCGGTAAAGTCGCAGTAGTGACGCGGTAATGACGCGGTAAAGTTGCGGTAAGGTCGCGGTAATGACGCGGTAACGTTGCGGTAATGACGTGGTAGCATGGCGGTAATGTCGCGGCAAATTAGTGGCTCATGCGCGGCAATGTCACGGTAACGTCGCGGCAAACAACCCGCAGGGGTCTTTTAAACCCCTAATCTTTTTGCTGCACTTCTTCACTGTCGCTCAGCTCTGCTCCTACTCACCTCTGTCTCCTGCTCAGCTCTGTCTCCTGCTCTGCCGCTACTCAGCTCTGTCTCCTGCGCTGCCGCTGCTCAGCTCTGTCTCCTGCTCTGCCGCTGCTCAGCTCTGTCTCCTGCGCTGCCCTAAACCCTAAACCCTGAATCCGTGCCCTGTGTCTTCTACTGAGCTCTACCACTGCTCACCTCTGCTTCTCCTCAGCTACGCACTCCTGCTCACCTCTGCTCACCTCGACCTTACTGCTGCTTCTACTGTTGTTGCTGCTGGCGGCCGGTCTGCTGCTCCTCCAGTTGTTCCTACTCCTCCAGCGGAGTCCTTCAGCGCAAAACCTCTTGCTCGTGCTTCCGCTTGCCGCTGCTCCTGCAAGTAGACCTCCTCCTCCTGCTACTTCAGCTTGCACTCCTGCTCACCTCTGCTCACCTCGACCTTACTGCTGCTTCTACTGTTGTTGCTGCTGGCGGCCGGTCTGCTGCTCCTCCAGTTGTTCCTACTCCTCCAGCGGAGTCCTTCAGCGCAAAACCTCTTGCTCGTGCTTCCGCTTGCCGCTGCTCCTGCAAGTAGACCTCCTCCTCCTGCTACTTCAGCTTGCACTAATTAGTGTAATTAGTGAAATTAGTGTAATTAGTGTAATTAGTGTAATAAGTGGAATTTGGGGTAAATTAGTGTGACATATCTTTGCAAATTAATGTGAATTTGTCGCAAATTAGTGTGAATTTGGGGAGAATGGGCGTTAAATTGGTGAAAATTTGGAGAAAATTATGGGAAATTTTTGAGGAAAATTGGGGAGAATTTGGTACAATTTTTGGAAATTTGGGGAAAAGTTGGGGAAATAACCTTCGTTAAATTCCAAGCAACCCTAACCTGGTCGAGAAACCCTTAACTGGAAAAGTTGGTACCCTGAATTTCTGGAAACGTTAAATTCCTAGAAACCCTAATCTGGTCGAAAAACCCTAATCTGGTCGAGAAACCCTTAACTGGCCAAATTGGCCGAAATGGCCGAAACCCTGACCTAGCAGAAGCCCTAAATTGGGCGAAACCCAAAATTGGGCGAAACCCTAAACTGGTCGAAACCCTAAATTTGCCCTAATTTGCCCTAATTTGCCCTAAATTTCACCTAATCTGCCCTAATTTGCCCTAAATCGTAATTAGCCCTAAACAGGCCGAAACCCTAAACTGGCCGAACCCCTAAATTTGACCTAATTTGCCCTAATTTGACCTAATTTGCCCTAATCTGCCCTAATTTGCCCTAATTTGCCCTATTCTGCCCTAATTTTCCCTAATTTTCCCTAAACCCTAATTTGCCCTAATTTACCCTAATTTTCTCTAATTTTCCCTAAACCCTCATTTGCCCTAATCTGCCCTAATCTGCCCTAATTTTCCCTAATCTGCCCTAATCAGCCCTTATTTTCCCTAATTTGCCCTAATTTGCCCTAATTTTCCCTAATTTTCCCTAAACCCTAATTTTCCCTAATCTACCCTAATTTCCTCTAATTTGCCCTAATTTTCCCTAATTTGCGCTAAACCCTTATTTGCCCTAATTTTCCCTAATTTGCCTTAATTTTCCCTAATTTTCCCTAATCTGCCTTAATTTCCCCTAATTTCCCGTATTTTGCCCTAATTTGCCCTAATTTTCCCTAATTTGCCCTAAACCCTAATTTGCCCTAATTTGCTCTAATTTGCCCTAATTTGCCCTAATTTTCCCTAATTTGCCCTAAAGTCTAATTTGGTCTATACCCTAATTTGGCCAAAACACTGATTTGGTCTAAACCCTAATTTGCCCTAAACCCTAAATTGACCCCAAACCCTAATTTGATTCTAAACCCTAATTTGCCCAGAACAGGCCGAAACCCTAAACCCATTTGCCCTCGTCTTCAATGTGTGATAGATGGCTGATAGACCGCGGATTCCACTTACATTGGAGTCTGAATGGCAGACTTACCAGGCTGCCATGAGAGAATGGCAACATCAGATGACATAGCACTTTGGTGGCATGCCCCCACCAGAGGAGATGGGAGCTTATATGGCATGGCGCCCTCCTTCAATCCCACCAGTGAGGGGTCACCATATCGCGAACCGTCGAAGCGGGTACACGAGAGCTGCTCGGGCAGTAGTAGACCAAGAGGTAGCTGGATTGCCGCCGCGATTAGATGGTGGGCAGCCCTGAAGCGTCCACGATGCTGAGTGGAGAGCAACTTTAGCATGAGGGTCGTTAGAACGGTCTGCTCAACATGTCGTTGCGCGTGCGACCCAGATGAGGTTAGGGTCGGCAGTTAGATGGGGTAGCGGAGGTGCTGCAGCTTTCAGGGCCGAGTTTGTAAGTATTTTAGAAAATTATAAATGTTTATTTAATTAATATAATTTTAAAAACCCTAAACCCTAATTAAAATCGATCGATGTTTTTCTGTAGATGGAGCTGGTTGGTCGTTGGCCGTATCCGGAGGAGGAGGAGTATCGTCGATTACATCCACGACGAGAGTCCTGGATATATTTCAGAAGTCGGGGAGTGATCACGGACGACCAGCTAATTCTAGGGTTGGGCATATAGCCGGAGGAGCGCCCGGGCGATAATGCTGACTTCGAGGCCGCAGCCGAAGATTTACCAGATGCTCACGGAGATCAATTCCTCCAGCAGAACCTAGAGCGAAGCGGCGCATCATCGCCAGGCGACACCGAGGCGACCCACACCGACCCCGGTTCTGGACATCATGTTACACTAGGGTTATAAATTTACGATGATAATAACCCTAGTGAATATGACCCTTCCCCTTAGATTTTTTTTGGGTATTTCTTGTATATTATTAAATTATATTGTAATTCCCCCTTGTAATATATTTAACCTTGTATTGATACTGAACAATATTGTAATATATTTGCGAAATTTAATTTGAGATTCCCAATTTTGGGTTTTGAAAAATACAATTTGTTTCTAATTCACGATCAATATCGTAGTCAGGGTCAGACGATGCAAACAAACGGTAAATTTGGAGCAAACACGCAGCAAATTGGCTGCAAACAGGCGGGAAATTCCCAGCAAACACGCGGCAATTTTGCGGCAAACTTGCGGTAATTTTCTAGCAAACTCGCGGCAAATTAGCAGCGAACTTGCGGCAAATTAACAGCAAACTTGCGGCAAATGAGTAGCGAACTTGCGGCAAATTTGCAGCAACAACGTGGCAACTTTGCAGTAAAGTCGCGGTAAATAAGCTGCAAAATCACACTATAATCACTGCAAACTTGTGGCAAATTAGCAGCAAACAAGCGGTAATTATGATGCAAACTCGTAGTAAAATTGCAGCAAGCTCGCGGTAAATATGTTGCAAACTCGCGGCAAATTTGCAGCAAACTCACGGTAAATGTGATGCAAATACACGGCAACGTGGCGGAAAACATGCGGTAGCAATATGTGCGGTAAAGTTCCAGCAACCTTGCGGCAAATATGCAGTAAATAGGCGGAAAAGTCCCAGCTAATTTGCAGAAAAATTCCCAGCAACTATGCGGCAAACTTTGCAGGAACTGTGCAGGAAATACCCGACAAAGCTCGCAGTAAAGTCCCTGCTAATGTGCAGCAACAACCGCGGCAATATTGCAGTACTAATGACCGCGATAATGATCGCGGTAAAGTCGTGGATACTGAGCGGCAAACCGAGTTCTAAAATTCGCGGTTATGTTCCCGGCAAATGTCACGGCAAAAGAAGCTACAATATTTGCGGCAAAGACGCGGCAAAATCGCGGAAAATTCTTTTGCGGTTCACAGCAAAGTTGCGGCCAAGTCGCAGCAAAATTCCGCAGTAAAACAGAATGTCGTTTACCGCGACTTTTCTTGACTCTTCTGCAGAACAAATTTCGTGGCAAATCTCGCGGCAAATTGACAATTCCCTTGTAGTGCTTGTTTCGCGGTTGTAACATGAAAACGCTTAACAACGCAATGATCGATGCGAACGTAGGTCATGTGTCAAGAATTTGTGAACATTATGCATCAGGTGGACTTGAACTTAGTTTCTCGTAGTACATAATGCAAAGCCTAACTCTTGAGGTAGCCGGTCATGACGTGAAATTATAAAAGTTACTTTTTTATAATATAGTGATTATTGTATTTAGAGAAAATTCTAGAACTTTCTAGAACATTCTAAAATATTCTAGAACATCTTAGAATATTCTAGGTTTAGAACATTCTAGGCTAAATCTATAAAAACCTATAAATAAAGACATATAGATCGTATCAAATTAATTCGAATCAACACCAATTTTCAGTTCGAAGCTTACCCTGTATCTAACTCCTCTTTGTACTCATTCTATTTTAATAAACCCACTCTTCTCATGTTAATCCACTCTATTTTCTTCTATTATTCTCTTATATATTCCTTTAATTGTTCAAACTCCTGGTTTGCTATGACAATTTGATTCACACTTCTTTTCCTTTACCCTCTTCGACAAACACTAGTAAGTACACATGGTTTCTGGCAACCCACAAGAATACCTCGCCCTTGTTGCAAAAATGGAGAATCTCAAAAGCAAGTTTGCATCGCTAGAGCTAGAGAATAAATGACTGCTTGAAAATTTATAGAAGGTTTCTGTAGAGAAGCAACAAATACACAATGACTTTACATGAAGGGTTTAACAATTAGAGTCGACAATAGTAGCTTTATAACAACCAAAACTCGATGGCCATGGAGTTCTAACGAAGCCAAAAATCAGCTTCTCAACTAAATTCGGTCATTCAAGAGCACATTTTTGGGATTTTTAAAATCAATTGCAGTTGCTAATTTAGATGCATCCCACGTGTTATCCGACGGATTCATCTCGAGTTGGGTTAGTGGGCATTTTATTAACTAGCATGATATTGTCATGGTTTGCTCTATCGCTAGAAGCAAATTCTCCTCTACTTAACAACTTTGAAGAATTTATCAAAGAGTTTAAGGCTTACTTCGGAGACACAGATAATGCAAGAATGACAATAAACAAGATTCGCACATTGTGGCAAGGTGATTAACTAGTACCAATGTATGGAACTAATTTTTTTGTCTCATGGCAAGTGATATTCCTTGGGACGAACAAGCCTTAACGGAGCAATTTTTTTCGAGTCTCCATGGAGATGTAAAAGATTTATTTTTTACCTTCCTTGAGAATCCAAAATCTCTTACAAATGCTATTAGCCGAGTAGTATGGTGTGATAATCAACTTTTTGAGCGCCGATCCGAGTGACAATAACAGAAAACAAGATCAAGATTTATGCTAACTTATGCATCATTAACAACACATCTCCAAGACAACAATATAGCCCCAACCCAACTCCATAACAAACACATAGCCCAATACCAATGGATAGCCGAACACTGATTGAGATTGATATGACTCAGGACGAGGACTGTTATCCGATGAAGAGAAACAACGTCGTCGAGTAAATCTACTATGATTATATTGTAGAGGTCCTAGACATATTGCCATTCTTTGCCTGTACAAACCGAGGCGTTAGGTATAATCACATTAACTATAATAATACAAATGAACCTAGCATTATAGAAACTGTGCCAAATAGTGACTCTAGTAATCTAACTCTATCCAATAAGTTTGAGGTAATAAGCCAATTAGAAGAGGAGTCAAATGAATAAGTCTGGCCAAAATCAAAGTCGTTTGGTTGGATAGTCGTAGATCTATACAACGTAATGTGGGTTGCATCTCTTCCAAACATGTTAGTAAAGTTTTCTTAGCCCAAGTACAAGTTAGGGCACCAAGTTATCAATTTCAAATACCTTTGCATAAACTTACCCAATTTCCGTTGTAGTGATTAATGGATGTCCCCATATTTGAAGAGTTTGAGCTGATACATATACTTTTAGGTGATTTAGCATTTATAGTTTCCCGTAATATAATTTGTAACTTGCCCAAGCATCTAATAGTCCTTGGTTTTCCATGGTTCAAGCTGCACAACCCAAGACTTGATTGGAGACGACGAGAAATTCGGTGCCCTTTAAAAGGAAAGATAACAGTCAAGGCTCCAACCCACTTCAAGAACATAGTGTTAACAATTCACCCTTTACAAGTTGTTCCTTTTCACCAAATTTCAACCATAACCCTACAATAATTATGCCAAGTAGGAGCAAAAGAAGATTTTTTCTTATTTTCCGTATTAGTTGCACCTTCAAGTGACACTAAAGGGAAGTCAAAGATCTACATTCCAAAAAAGTACCAAGAATATGTTGATGTCTTCAACAATGTCAAAGCTAGTGTGCTTCTAAACATTAGCCACACGATTGTCCCATTCATCTACAACCAGGAAAAGAGCCACCATGGGGGCTGATCTACAATCCATCACCAACGAAGCTTGAGGTTCTTTGAGGATACATTGACGAGAATCTTGCAAGTGGGTTTATTGAGACGTTAAAAGTCTCTAGCTGGTGTTCCTATCTTTTTCATGAAGAAAAAGAACGGCTCGTTTCGTTTGATTGTGGATTATCGGGGATTAAATAAAGTCACAATAGGAAAATAGGTATGTTCTTTCTTTAATTTCCAAAGTTTTAGAGTGCATTGGTGGGGCAAAGCATTTTACCAAAATTGATCTAAAGGGTGCATATAATCTTGTCCGCATTCAACCGGGTAAAGAAATGGATGACTGTATTTTGCCCTTAGTATGGTAATTTGGAGTATACAGTCATGCCTTTTGGGCTCACAAATGCTCCTACCATTTTTTAACATATGACAAAGTTTATATTTTCCGAGATTTTCTAGATATCTTTCACATCATCTATTTAGATGATCTATTGAGTTGCTTTAGAACAGAGGCAGAACATGATATACATGTGCGGAAGGTACTCCAACGCTTAAGAGAGTATGGTCTTTATGCTAAACTAGAGAAGTGTAGTTTTGATTCCAAAGAAGTTGAGTTCTTAGGTTATACCATTTCATCCAAAGGTATTTTCATAGATCCAGCGAAAGTTCAAAAAATATTGAAATGACAAACTCCAAGTTTCGTTTGCGATGTCTAGTGTTTCCTTGGATTTGCCAACTTCTACCACAAATTCTAATCATAATCTGATGATTTGGTTATGATAATCCCCTTGATGAGTCCATGAACAGGGCTTCAACTATCCTTGTTTATATAGGGGTAGAGAAGCTATGCATGCATGCATGCACGCTAGGTGTGCATGCGTGCATGCACACTAGTCATAGTGGTGCATTCTCAGTGTGTCTTGGCACTTAGAAGCCCACACGTGACAATGATCGCTAATTATGCATGAAGATGGACACCAAGGTGGGGTGTTGTGCAACGAGCAGTTGTAGTGATCAAGGCTGGCACAACGAAAACGGTATAGATGAAACTAGAGTGCTGAGCCAGGTTGTTGCAATGGGGCGTCAAGCAACCAAGCTCGGGCACCATGCCAATGCCGAGGTGGAATGGCCGATGCGTGGAGCTGAAGTGCTAAGATGGGATCCCGAGTAGCAAAGAACAATAGCTGCCATCAAGGAGCATCACAAGAGCCGCAATAATGAGGCGTTGGTTTGCTGGACAAGAAGAGAAGCAGAAAGCACACAGAAGATGAGAGCAAGAAGAACTGAAAATAGGAAGAAAGCAGAGAAGACAAATGGAAAGAAAAACACATTAGCTAGGGTTGAAAAAGAAGAAGAAGAAGAATTAAATCTTAAATCGGTTATGGACGAACACAACCACAATGTGGACAATGTCAAACGCATCAGATTGACACCAGGAGAATGGCAAATATGTCCCCGACGAAGAGAAGTCCCTTTAGTCATGCCATGTAGTTCTAAAATAACTATATGATATAAGTTGTCGATGACATCCTAAATGGTTTTGTATGCAATCAATATGCTATATATGTGCCCTCCCATTGCTATCCAGGGTAATGCGATGCGGGGAGGTTCCGTGTTAAGCCAGGTCGATGCATCAACTTCTTGCATTATAAAACATAGAATTTGTACAAGAGGTTAATGCGGCACAATGGTGAGGATTGAATGCATGGCATTTTCATTTACAATTAAATTATCCAACTAACATTCTATATACAATATGATAATAACATAAAATATTCTTATGAATAACTTAGGTATTTTATGCATGTAGTCAATGTACCACATCATCCTAGCCTACAGGCGTTGGCCGAATGTTTGCCTCGTCGATGCGCCCTGGTTGCAAGAAGTGGCATCGACCTTGCCTGCATGGATAGGTCCTATCTAGCTATGTTGTGAAAATACGACGAGAATACGTGAACTTGAGACAGGACCTCGGGGCCTCTAACTAGATGATATTGTCACGGACGAAGCCTGTCGACAATGATGGACTCGGAAGACACGAATATGACAAAAACAAAAACCATATAAGGACAAGAAAATAAGATATATATTACCAGGAGACTTGGAGTACAAGGTGCCGAAGACTAGTGTTGAACCGGAATAGTTCAATATTGAGACCAACTCAGTATTTATACAGGCCTAGGCCTCATGCATGCTCACCATGTGGCTATCATGCATGGTTGTCACATGGCTTGCATGCATGAATGTCACATGACTTCCATGCATGATTGCCACTTGGGTGGCTGTAAGAACTTGCGATATCAGCAGACTTCACAAGTCGTTTTTTAACGTTAATGTGGTAATGTTTTAAGATATTATCAATATAATAATTATTTATTGAAATAAGATAGTGTAATGGATAAGATTTGAGCCTATATACCTGTAAGCGATAGGTTCAAATATACATATACAACTTTTTGTGGGAGTCGGACTCATGATACTATCTCCCTTCTTCAACGACGAGTTCCATGAGTCGAAACACGTGTGCAAGGACCTGACTTATTACGATAGATACGGTAAAATTCTTCTAAAAGTTGAGGAGCATTGGCAACATTCTCAGAAAGTTCCCATATCGGATCGTTAGGCGTGTACCCAAGCCAATTCACTAGATTCTATAACTTGTTGCGCATGATTTTTGAATCCAACATAGCTTGAACTTCATATTCTGGTCTTTCTATAAGATAGACTAGCGGTGGGTGTGGAAATACTCATCCTGGAATAGAAGTAGATGCACAAGGTTCCAGTAATGAGACATGGAACATTGGATGAAGATTCATATGTCGAGGTAGTTGTAGTCGAAAGCAACATCATTGATTTTGTGAGATATCATAAAAGGACCAAGATGTTGGTAGTCTAATTTGTATAAGGTCTGGTTGTCTTCACATTGTGCTGTAACAACCATACTCGATCCTCAATTTGAAACTTAAATTCAATTTTAGAGCCAGGGTCCAAATAATGTTGATATGCTACTTTCTTGTATGAGGCCTGAGCATGACACAAATGGTTAGAAAGATTGGCTTGAATGTCCTTCAGTTGCAATAGACACTCATGGATAGTAGGCTTTTTGGAGATATCTGAATGTTCAAGTATCATCTAACGAGGATAATATCTTGTGTTTGCTAAGAATGGACCATATCCTGTAGAAGAATGAATAGAATTGTTCTATGCAAATTCTGCCATATACGAAAAATCAACCCTGCCATCTTGCTAATAATTCATGAAGCATCGAAGATATTGCTCTAACGTTTGGTTTGTTCATTCACTTTGACCATCAGTTTGAGGGTGATAACTCAAAGAAAGTTTAGAAGAGATTTTGAGGATCTCACGCAAGTGTTGCCAAAACTTTGAGATGAATTGAGGTCCTTAATCACTAATGATAACATCTAGAAGGCCATGATGTTTGAATACTTCTCACATCACTATATTTGTTGTGTCTTGACTAGTAAAATTCTTCACAGAGGGAAGGAATGTGCCATTTTCGTGAAACGGTCAACCACTATGAGAATGGCTTCATAACCCTTAGAAAGTAGTAGATCTACAATGAAATCCAAAGAGATAGACTTCCATGGACCAATTGGAGTGGGCAATGGGTGTAGCAAACCATATGGTTGATGTTGATGAATTTTTTATCGACAACAAATATCACAAGTGTGAACAGTCTTTAACAAAATTACAAAGCTGAGGCCACCAATAGTTTCGAGTAACGAGCTCTAAAATCCTGTGAACACTGAAATGTCCAGCCATCAGCATGTTATGACAATGTTGTAATACTTGAAGTTGAGTTGGACTGTCTGGGACATAAATGTTTGTTTCGGAAAAGCAAACAATCTCGCCAGCTAAATTGTTTATAATCTTTATGAGAATTCTCGGACCTTGAAAAAGAATCTTGATCTGGAGCAATATGATTTAATACATCTTGGGTAAAAGATTCTAACCTGATATCCCTTCGAATAGTTTCCAGAAAACTTGAATTAGTTGGTACATCCAATACTTCTATTATGCATATTTGAATATGTTCATGTCCCAAAACTACTTGGTTTTGGCCGTCAAAAGCTGCTTCACATGAATAAGGTGCCATATACAAAGGTTGTGATAGAGCATCCTGTCGAATACGGGCATCTAATGACCGTGTTCACACTGTCCATAACTGGACGGGTCATATTTGTAATATGCCGGAATGGCTGGTGCCCTAGCCTGGGGGTATAAATACTAGGCTTGTATGGTCGTCCAAAGT
>JBBBWG010024046.1:0-11360 GCA_037176905.1 Azolla pinnata
CGGACCGCGCCCCGGCCCAATTCCTAATGTTCGTGCCGTGCCGAGTGCTAATGTTTATGTCGCCGTCGCCTTCGGCGGCGGCGGCGGCGGCGGATCGCGCCCCGGCCCATTTCCTAATGCTCGTGCCGCGCCGATTGCTAATGTTGATGTCGCCGTCGTCGGCGGCGGACCGCGCCCCGGCCCATTTCCTAATGTTCGTGCCGCGCCGATTGCTAATGTTGATGTCGCCGTTGGCGGCGGCGGCGGCGGCGGCGGATCGCGCCCCGGCCCAATTCCTAATGTTCGTGCCGCGCCGATTCCTAATGTTCATGTCGCGCCAATCCCTAATGTTCGCGCCGCCGCCGGCCGCCTTGGACCAATGGTGAGCTGGCGGCGGAATCGCGAGCGCCGTCGCCGTCGCCGTCGCTATCGTCGCCCGTGATGATGGTGATGGTGATGATGGTGATGGTGATGATGGTGATGATGGCGATGATGGCGCCGATGCCGCCATCGCCGCCGCCGATGCCGCCATCATTGGGATTGCTGCCATTTGAGACTATCTATCTCCCTCCTCTTTGCTCTCCTCTTTGCTCTCTCTCTTCACCAATTTTGCTTCTTCTTCCCCTTCTCTCTCCTTCCTTCCTTCCTTTCTTTCTCCTTCCTTCCTTTCTTTCCCCCCCCTTTCTTCCTCATCTCCCTTCCTAGCCACACATTTTTGCTCCCCTCTCCTTCTTTCCCCCCTCCCACTCTTCTTCCCACTCGCGCTCCGCCACGTGGCCGGCCGCGGCCCCCGCAAAACCCCCATTGTGTTCTTACACCCGCACCATCGCGGAAACGCTCCCGTTGCTTCTGCGAACGCGGGCGGAAAGAAAAACCCGGGGCACGGGAACGGACGATTTCCGTGGTTTCGAAACGAGAGTTTTGGAGCCCGATCCGGTGCTCGCTCGTACTCGGTGTTGGTATTTGTTGGGACACTTCAAAATAGAAGAACGGCGTTGCCCGGATTCGAACTCGCGACGGAAGAAATTGTTCGAAAAACATACGGCAACGTTATACATACAAGTTTAGATTGTATGCGAGGAGAACATGGTTTTTTTTTACTCCTCGTAATAATACTCAGAGATCGCTTGAGAATATGCTCCATCGAAATGGTTATTTCCACCTCCTGTCACGTGACTGTAAATATTGAAGTGATGTTTCTTGCTTTCAAACGCTTTTGATCAGTTTTTCTTTGCATACAAGAAAGAGCACATTGCCCTTTCGGGCATGGTTTATGTTAATACGAGGTTGTGGGAAAAGACATCATGAGTCAGTGCCCAATAAAAACAAGTTTCCGATAACTCCATTCTAATGGTTAATGCTTAGTATTTGCTATTATTTGTTTGTGATCGATCATTTTCTGATTAGAAGGTGACATTTGTTGGGAGAATTTATGAGGATTACTGTATGATGATATGGGCATCTAGATTAGACTTGAACACAAGCTCATTCATAAACTTTTTCTTTTTCACTTTTTCAAATCTAACAACAAGGAGAAATAGCGAAATATAACTAGCCCTGAGCTTGAAAAACAAACAAAAATGGACATTACCAAGATCTAAACTTGAGAGAATGAATACAAATCACGTTTGAGTTATTGGTAGCTTAAATTATGTAATAATATCTTTAAAACAAGTTTTTTTTTAAAGGTTCTCTGCATCTCGGCTCCACGAAACCCCTAAACCTTAAATCCCTTGGTTCACACCACCACTGAACTGCAATCTACACATCCTTATGCATAACAGCACATACTTTCGCAAGGGACGATTTCAACACAACAGTGCCCAAAGCGATAACACCCATCGGTCAGTGTCCACGTAACAGACGGGAGCTCTTCGACTTACTGACGTGAAACCCGTGTTTCGACGATGCGGACCGACACAGTGCGAACTGTTGAGAGATTCCTCCGCGAGTCGGAAGTTGTCTGCTGTAGAGGGCACGCCAAGGAAAAGCCGCAGTTGAAATGCAAACGCAGCAGCAGTACTACTGGAGCATCTGCTACGCACTCTGCGCACTAGGCGAGAGCATCATAGCTCCACCCAGTAGACTACGATCGGCATGAATGAATAATGCATGTTCTCAAGGCCGATTTCCACTGTGACCACACACGCGATCCACATGTTAAAGATGCCGGAGGCGAACGCACTGGAGCTCGGGGTCATCTGCAGCTGCAGAGCCCGATTAAAAAGAAAGAAAAAGGGAAGCGGAAGAAGATGCAGCTGTTTGTCCGGAAGCGATGGGATCGAGATTTTCCGGGGCTTTTCATCGAGAGGTGTCTGAGCACAGCTCAGTTGGGAATGCGTGATTGGGATGGGATTTCTCACAGGGTTTTGTTTTTTTTCACTGGCTAGCTCTGGAATCTTGGGCTGCCAGAACGCACTAGTCTGACGCATTTTGGTCCCCCAAATATGACCATAACTCCGCCAACTCTCGAGCATTGGGGCCCCCAAATATGACCATGTCCAAAAGGTATATATGAAAACCCAAGATTGGGTTTTTTTTCCAAGAGGAACCAAACTGATATACCTTCTGAGAAATGCTGAAGAAAATGCTGAAGAAATGCTGAAAGAAAATGTTGGAGAAATAGTGGTAGATAGAGTGCAGGAAATGGGCATGTTTTTTCTGCCTTTTTTTTCTTTTGTTCCTGCTCTGGGTTTCCAAAGCATTTCCTCACAGAAGAATTAGTCAAAATGGAAGTGATTCTGTTGCTCTTTCTATTTTTGATGTTTTGAGGAGGAGGAGCAGCAGCAGCAGCAGCAGCAGCAGCAGCAGGGCTTACACCATTTTCAGCCAGATTTGGAGAGCTTTTTGCATACAGCCATGGATGACCTTCTTGCAGCTAGGATCAGGTCTCTGACTGTAGATGGAAGGACTCTGTAAGTGCTCTTCTCCATTCATCTTTCATCTCTTTCTGTGGGTTTGAAAAGAACAGAAAGATAGCAAGGTTTAACCCCACACCTCTTCATGGGCATGCCACACCTCTTCATGCGAGGAAGCAAAGCACATGATCATGACCATAGCGCGCGAAATGCAAAGGAATGGAGCAAAATGCATCGTCCTATGCAAGCCACCATGAGCGCATGCCCGAGAATGTAACGCAGAAAACTTGTTGTTCTTGCAGATACAGGGCTTTCCAGGGCTACAAGGATCCAAAGCAAGGACGGGGAGAAGGAGTCGAGAACGGGTACGGCGATGAGCTGGAAGAAGAAGTCGAGGATGAGTTCGACAGCGAGCAGGAAGAAGAGGAAGAGTATCGAAGGAGCTGCAAAGTTATCGTGCGCAACATTCCGAACTGGTGCACGGCGTATCAGCTCCGCACCTTCCTCGAAGGAGAAGTCGGCGAGGGTTCGATGGCATCGTGCGATCCCTTCTTTCGTGATCGTGGAAACAACGGTGGAGCTTCGTCTTCTTACGTGCTCTTCAGCGATTTTCAATCTGCGATGCAAGCGATCCACCTGGGCAAGCAAGGCAGGTTGCGATTGGGGAACATGAAGATCGGCGTATACCCATCGGAGAGCACCGCCGACCGTAGGAAGCGGCAGGAACAGCGTCGCTGCAAAAGGTTCAAAGAGTGCAAGGTTCACATGGGTTGCTTGACGAGCGAAAGCGTCTTCTGTCATCTCTCCAGCCTCGCAAATTGCTGCATCGAGGTGGACCAGCGTAGCAAGCGGTTCCGGATCATCGCGCTGCACGACAGGATGTCGATGAGAACGCACAAGCTCGAGTGGCGGTTTGAGCAAATACACGAGATGAGATGGTGTCGAGCCAGCGATGCCGCCGATCCGGGCTTCATGCTGAGGGTATGTGCTTGTTTTTTCTCGGTCTAAATAAGTCTTTCTGGTTGTGAGATTGGTGAGATTCGCGCGCTTAATAGCAAGCATGTAGCCAATAAGATTGGGACAACGGCAATCGAAATAAGTCTTTCTGGTTGTGAGATTGGTGAGATTCGAGCGCTTAATAGCAAGCATGTAGCCAATAAGCTTGGGACAACGGCAATCGAAATAAGTCTTTCTGGTTGTGAGATTGGTGAGATTCGCGCGCTTAATAGCAAGCATGTAGCCAATAAGCTTGGGACAACGGCAATCGAAATAAGTCTTTCTGGTTGTGAGATTGGTGAGATTCGCGCGCTTAATAGCAAGCATGTAGCCAATAAGATTGTGACAAAGGCAATCGAAATAAGTCTTTCTGGTTGTGAGATTGGTGAGATTCAAGCGCTTAATAGCAAGCATGTACCCAATAAGCTTGGGACAACGGCAAATCGAATGCTTCTTTGTAGTGGCATCATTGGGTCTTATCACATGCATGCATATCGTCATGTGCGCAGAATGCATGACAAAGTAAATCATCCGCTTGGGCACGCGCACAATCGTGTGCACATGTTTGTCAGTCTGGCTTTTTTGTTGATATACATCGCTTAGAAGATGCCTGCGACGAGTGAGCAAAAAAAAATAGACCGATAGAAAATGGAAGAAAGAGAGATAAGACCGCGGATGCATTCCAATGTGCTCTATCCTATCTATTCAGTTTTGAAGCATTTATGTATAACACACATATAACATCTTTTCTGCACTAATTGTGGTGTGTTTGGATTGTGCACAGACATGGGCTGCACCGCAGCTCTTCAGATTATGTTCAGGGAGCATATATGATAGCTCTGGAGTGTGGAGCCGTACCGTTGAGTTCACGGATCAAGGCGCGATCGGGCAATCGTTTGCTTATTTCTTGGATATCCCTCAGTAGCTTCGGAAGCGGTTCGAGAACCACGCGCAGAAGCTCTTCACAAGCCCCGAGAAGAAGGAAGCGTTGACATGGAGGAGGGGGCATTTGAAGATTGGCGCGGTGGATCGCGTTTCGAAGCTCCCGTTCGAGATCGTTTTCGCCGTGGAATCTCTCGTTCAGCACGGGTATCTTCCCGGGCCCGATCTTCCGGAGAGCTTCCTGGAGTTGCTTCGGCCCTCGGACAGAGCGTCGGCCGCGGAGATCTGCTACGTGCTCGAGCAATTGATGCGGAGGACCGAGACCTGCTTTCAACCCACGGAGTGGTTGCTTCGCGAGCTGCAAGCCTTCTGCCAGCAGAGCGCGCTGGTGAGGAAGATGAAGCTCAGGAAGCAGGGCTTCTGCGACGATGGCCTGGTGATGGTTCGCAAGGTCTTCGTCACCCCGACGAGGATGTATTTCTACGGCCCCGAGGTCGATGTGTCGAACCGCGTGACGAGGCACTTCAGGGCGTGGATCGACGACTTCATACGGGTGAAGTTTGTCGACGAGGATTTCGACATGCTCCCCGCATCTGCGCTCATGACGCCAGGAAAGAAGCAGCCTTTCGCTGCAGCGGGGGCCGCCGGCGAGTACGGCGAGATCTACGATCGGATCGTAGATGTGCTCAACAACGGCATCGTGATAGGCGAGAAATCGTTCGAGTTCCTCGCGTTCTCGACGAGCCAGCTCCGGGAGAACAGCGTGTGGATGTTCGCGTCGAATCCCAGGGTTTCGGCCGGCTACATCAGGAGGTGGATGGGGGATTTCGTGCGCATCCGGAACGTGGCGAAATGCGCGGCGAGGATGGGCCAGTCCTTCAGCTCCTCCACGAAATCGTTAGACGTCGAGAGGAGGGAGACGCAGGAGATCCCCGATGTCGAGAGCGAGGGGTGCTTGTACCGATTCTCCGACGGCATCGGGAAGATCGCGGAGAGCTTCGCGGTGCGAGTGGCGAAGAAGTGCGGGCTCGTGAAGCAATACGGAGTGCCGTCTTTGTACCAGATCCGCTACGGCGGATACAAGGGCGTGGTCGCAGTCGATCCGACAATGGAGGACAACAACAACAACAACAGCAGCAGAAGCTGCTTGTACAAGCTATCGCTAAGGCCAAGCATGAACAAGTTCCCCTCGGAGCAGATCAGCCTCGACGTCCTCAACTGGAGCCGCCCGATGCCGAGCTACCTCAACAGGGAGATCATCACGCTGCTCTCGACGCTGGGCATCGGCGACGGCGTCTTCGAGCGCATGCAGGCGCGAGTGCTCGAGAAGCTCGGGGCGATGGTGAAGGACGCGGAGCTCGCGCTGGAGGTGCTCGAGACGTTCGCGGGCGTTCAGCAGCGGGCGCTGGCGAGGATGCTCTCGTGCGGATTCCGCGCAGATCGCGAGCCGTTCCTGCGCAGCTTGTTGCTCGCGTTCCGGGAGTCTCAGCTCTCGCAGCTGCGCTGCAAGGCCCACATCTTCGTCCCCAAGGGCCGCCTCTTGATGGGCTGCCTCGACGAGACCAGGACGCTGCGATATGGCCAGGTATTCATCTGCCTTTCTCCCCCCCAGGGCCCCCGATCTCCTCCTCGCCATCATCGCTCGAGCTTCGATGATGGGCTCGAGACGCGTGTTCTTTGCCGCGGCATCGGCGGCTCCTCTCGCACCCTCAACGTTGTCCAAGGGAAGGTGATCGTGGCCAAGAACCCGTGCTGCCACCCCGGCGATGTTCGCATCCTTTCGGCTGTCGACGTCCCTTCCTTGCGTCACCTCGTCGATTGCGTTGTATTCCCTCAACAAGGCCCTCGGTACTTACTTATACCCCTCGCTCTCTCTCTCTCTTTCGTTTTGCTTCGAGTTTGCTTGCCGGAGTCGTGATCGATGTAGCTCTGTAGGATAGAGTTTTTTTTTGTGGCCACAACTCCAATGATCGGTTGCTGTAGGATAAGTGCGTCAGGGTGAAAGCCTGGGAATAGAGATGCTATGCTGACTTTCCGCCCTTGCAAATTCTTATCGAAAATAAGAAGGCGCGCGAGCCCGAGGCATTGCGAACGGGGAAGCGAAGTAGGTAGAAGTGGGCCCCCGCGTTGTTACTTTGCGACAAAACGGATTGTTCAATCCCTTTCGGGTCATCGAAGAGCGCAACCCCTTTTTAGCTTGCCCTTTCTGTTCTGGGCTTTGGAAGGCTGGGCGAAAGAATGGAATGATAAATCGATCTGGTCTTTTGGCTACATCGAAGCTCTCTAGATGCAAACGTTTGCGGTGCCACGCTTTCAGCTGTTTGAATAACTTGCAAATGTGCAAATGAGAGGTTATCGATGCCATGGAGGGGGGCGGGAAGTGTGTACCCCTCCCTCATGGCGGAAAGGAAAGGATAGATCGAGTCTCTGACAGACAGATTAGACGGAGAGAGAGAGCGATAAGACTGTTGTCGCGGAGGTAGTCGATGGCAAGCCCAGATTCAGATTGTGCCGTGCCGTTTGATTCGTCGGATGACACTGTAGTGCAGGAACTTTTCTTCTGGTAGCGAATTCATTTCGATGTCTTTGCCTTTCCCGAATGCCTGCGAAGCTGCATGAGCGGAAAGAGAGAAAGGATGGATGGTGCAAATGTTGAATTTGGGGATTTTTTTTTTTTTTTTTTCTTTTTGGTTGTGGAAGGCCGCATCCGAGCGAATGCTCGGGGAGCGATCTGGACGGGGATCTGTACTTTGTGAGCTGGGACAAGGAGCTGATCCCGGAGGCGATGGACGAGCCGCAGGACTATCGGCCATGGAACGAATCGAACCTTGCGCGACCAGTCACCACGCAGGTTCGATCCGCGGAACCGCAGCTCTTTTTCTCATGTATCTGATGAATCAAAAGCATGTTGGAAAGTGGGGCAGTAAACAACTCTTGGGGTTTGTCGGAGCAGGACATTGTGAAGTACTTCGGCGAGTTCATGGTGAACAACAGCTTGGGCACTTTGTGCAATGCGCATGTGGTGCACGCCGATACGCAGCCAGCGAAGGCGCGATCGCCCGAGTGCTTGCAGCTGGCGAGGCTGTGCTCGATCGCCGTCGACTTCCCGAAGACGGGGATTCCAGCGGTGCTTCCGCAGAGCCTCCGCCCGCTGGCGTATCCCGACTTCATGGAGAAGCTTGACAAGCAAGCGTATAAATCCAATGGGGTCCTCGGCAAGCTCTACCGCGCCATAGGCACCGACGACGAGAATGCGGAAGCTGCTGGTGCCACGATGGCCTTTGCAAGCCCTTGCTCCTTCTACGACGAGGACCTCGAGTTCCCCGGGTTCCGCTCGCACCTCGACGAAGCGCGCTGGCACAAGGAGCTCTACGACGATCGCCTGCTCAACCTCATGCACTTCTACGGCATCGGGTCGGAGGCCGAGATCTTTGGCGGCTGCGTCTCGCGCTTGGCGCGCCCGTACCAGCGGCGCCCCGGCGACGCCAAGGATCGCATCGCCCGCGCCATGGCGAGCTTGCGCAAGGATTACAGGCTCTGGCTCAACAGCTATGGCGATGCGGGCTCCGAAGAAGAAGGAGACGGTGACGACGATCGGTGGTCGAAGGAGGAGCTCGCCAGGGCATCGGCTGCCTACCATGTCACATACCACAAGAGCTTCGCGCCACCGGCTGATGGCCAGCAGCAGCAGCAGCATCTCATCAGCTTCCCGTGGATCGCCTATGAAGAGCTCGGGTATATCAAGATGCTGGCGACGAACAGGAGGAATCGCGCGCATTAGGAGCAAAGCAAAAGCCAAGCACGACAAGGCAAACGACACGGCAAGCTCATCGCCGCCAAAGTTTTGCAGCTCGGGCACGGGTGTTGTTTTTTAGCTTCCTCTCCTTTCCCCTTGTACTGCTACTGTATTTTGCTTTTGTAGCTTTGTCTAGAATCGAAGCTCCACGTCGGGTAGGTGGTGCTTCTTTCGCTCCTCCCCGCTAGCTTCTGACCAAACAGTTCTGTTAACTCTTTCATTTTTGTGCGTGCGTTTCGGGGGACGGGTGCTCCACAGTTGTAAGCTTGCTTTGTAACTACAAAATAGCGGTCTGCATCTCGTTTCGCTGATGAGGCTGCTCTGATCGCCCGCATCGTCTCGGAGCTCTCGAACAAAGGCGCAGCTGCGCCCATCACTGCAGGTGTGTTGTCTCTCTCTCTCTCTCTCTCTTTGTTCCTACATCACAGCTACTTGTATCTTTTCATTGCTCTTTGGATAGTGTTCTTCTAATCTCCGAGTCACTCTCTTCGAAGCGGTGTGTTTTTTTTGTGCCTTTTCCGGGTTTTGGATTTTGGATGGGGAAGAATCGACGATGCACGGACAGAAAGAAGGAACTTCAGGTCAGATTCTTCTGCCTCGGTAAATAGAATTACCCTTTTAGAAGAAATCGGATAGGAGTCGAACAGTACAATACAATCCAACGGAATGCAGCGTGCAAACAACATAAATCAAAACCAACCTTTTCTGGGATGGGGATTTTGTGCAAGGGTAGTAGGAAGCAAACCCCTCAAAGAGAGGATATCTGCTTCCTCTTTTTTGGTAGAAATCCTACAATGCTCTGGAAGAGTTTATTTTGGGGGGGGGAGAGGGCAAGATTCTCTCGATTCCATGAGAGCTTAAAGTGATGATGATACATGATCAATGAGCAAAGAAGAACAGCTCTCGGAACTACTACTACTACTACTACTACTATGCAGGGAAGGCTTCGATGACATAGTCGCGGTAAGGGATGTTGATGATGTTGAGCCTCGGGAAGCCGCCCGCTCGCAGCAGGTTCTCCCATTCGCGGACCGTTCTGTCTTTGGAACCCCTGATAACCATCATGAAGAGGTCGTAGACCATGCGGATCTCCCCGAACGGATGCTTCATGTCGATGTCCTCGTCCTCCTCCATGATCGCATCCATGATCACCAGCATTCCCCCTTCTTCCGGGAGCGCCTTGCGGCAGTTCCTCAAGATCTTGATGCAGCTCTCGTCGTCCCAGCCATGGAGGACGTGCTGCGACAAGAAACAAGAAAGAGGTAGAAGAAACGGCAGGGAATTCGGGCTTTTTAGTTTTTGCTCTTTAGTCCCCCGAGAAGAATCGATCCGCTGAACGCTGTTTGCCACACAAAGAGGGTGTGTCGAAACGACGTTTACCTTGAAGAAGATGATGTCGGCCGATGGGATGCTGTCGAACATGTCGCCAGCCACGTGCTCGACTCCTGCGAGCAAAGCAAAACGACCCGACACAATCGCTGATTGATGGTCAAGTTTGAGAAATTGAAAAAGAGTCGGGAATCGGCATGAAACGCCCCGCGATCGTGTGGGAATCCCTGCATTCGCAGGAGCCTGAGTGCGGATTATGAGGCGAGAGAGCGCGTTTGTTTTCCGACTGCTATAGCATAGCGTCTCCCCGGTGTTTTTTCTTCCGTATGCGGCGGCGATAACGCATGGGCTGTGGTAAAAGCTCTAAAAGGTCTTTAGCTAGAGCTGTGGAAGGTGCCGACCATAGCCTATGACGCAACCGGTAATTGGGCAAGCTTCTTGCATGGATCAGAGATTGGATCAGACAATGGGGGCATGCAGGTTGCATTAGGTAGCCATCTAAACGGGCGGAGGCGATGACATTTGCTTGCCGCTGATGACGGCGATGGCTTGATGGTGATGATGGGTGATGGTGATGATGGTGGTGATGATGGTGATGATGGTGGTGGATGATGATGGATGATGGTGGTGATGGTGATGATGGTGATGGTGATGATGGTGATGGTGGATGATGATGGATGATGATGGATGATGGTGATGATGGTGATGATGGTGATGGTGATGGTGGATGATGATGGATGATGGTGGATGATGATGGTGATGATGGTGATGATGATGGTGGATGATGGTGATGATGGTGATGGTGATGGTGGATGATGATGGATGATGGTGGTGATGATGGTGATGATGATGGTGGATGGTGATGATGTCTGATGGTGGTGATGATGATGGCAGTGACGACGATTTGCTTGCCGCCGATGACGGCGATGGCTTGATGGTGATGATGATGATGATGATGGTGGTGATGATGACGGTGGTGATAGTGATGATGACGATGGCGACGATCGCAGTGAATGATGAATTGATCCTCTTCCTTAGCTTCAGCCGATCGGCATGCATGTACACATATGTGGGCAACGGCTACACATGTTATGAAATGCATATGGCTCAGCGGGCGGGCGGCGGGCGGCGGAAGGGCAGTAGAACGCAGGCATTCCGGCCGGGCAGTGGATCGACAAGGAATCAGGCCCTGAAACCCCGAGCGAACCCTACTAAACCCCGATGCGAGAAAAAAAAACAGGAGGCGAGCCCGCGCGCAAAAGATCGACCGTCGTCACGGAAGGCGTTTACGTAGGTGAAACGGAAACGGTTGTGGCATCGGGGGGGGGGGGGAGCGGAATCGTGGCGGGGGAGAGTACGGGGAGATGGGGGCCGAGAGGGAGCAAACCAGGGTAGGGGGGCGCGCCGGCGATGACGTGGGGGAGGTCGAAGTTGGCGACGCGGAGCGCGGGGAAGCGGGCGGCGACGAGGCGGGCGGCGGCGCCGGTGCTGCCGCCCACGTCCACGAGCGAGCGGGGCCC
>JBBBWG010024068.1:1266-11349 GCA_037176905.1 Azolla pinnata
CTAGCAGCAATCGAGCTGGTCGGGAAACCCCTGTTGGCCGATTATTCTACACAGTCAACGACAGTGGGGGCATCGTGACTTATGGTTTAGGTTGAGGCGCGCGTCGATACCTCCTCGAGCTCGTCATAGTACATATCCGTAATGTATACGACCCCTCGACATACAGAGATGGGGTGATCGAGCAGATAATATCTACATTTCACACCCGCTACCCCATGCTCGAGCACTTAGTAGTGAGTTTAGTTTGGGTTCGTCGGACGATACTCGACCATATCACGAACCGTCAGAACGGATACACGAGTGCTGCTCGGGCAGTAGTAGATCGAGAGGCAACTGGATTACCACCACGATTAGATGGTGGGCGGCCCCGGAGTGTTCACGATGCCGAGTGGAGGGCAGCTTTAGCACGAGGGCCGTCAGAACGATCTGCTCGACATGTCGCTGCACGTGCGACCCAGATCAGGTTATGTTTGGCAGTTAGATGGGGTAGCGGAGGTGCTGAAGCATTCAGGGCTAAGTTTGTAAGTATTTCAGTAAACTCTAAATGATTATTTAATTAATATATTATTAATTGATTGTAACCCTAATTTAAAGCGATTAATGTTTTTGTGTAGATGGAGGTCGTTAGTCGCTGGCCGTATCTGGACGAAGAGGAGTATCGCCGACTACATCCACGACGAGAGTCCTGGATGTATTTCAGAAGTCTCGGAGTGATCACGGACGACCAGCTGATTCTAGGGTTGGGCATATAGCCGGAAGTGCCAGGCAACAATGCCAACATGGAGGTAGGCGAAGATGTACCGGATGCTCGGGAACTCGAGCAAAACCCTGAGCAAAGTGGCGCATCATCACCAGCTGACATCGAGACAACCCACACCGACCTCGGGTCTGGTCATCATACACTAGGGCTAGATATTTAGGATGATTATAACCCTAGTGAATATGACCCTTCTCCTTAGTTTTTTTTTTTATTCAACTTGTATAGTCCTAACTTGTATTATAATTTTCAACTTGTAATTTTTACCTTGTATTATTTCTCATTGTAATATATTTGGCGAAATTTAATTTCAGATCCGTAATTTGGGTTTTCTAAAATATAATTCTAATTAGAAATATTTTTATTATTATTTCACTAATTATCGATCAAGACAACACTCGATCACAAAATATTACGTGAAAAGAATCATATAATTTCCATTAAAATCGTGGCAAAACTCAAGCTAAATCGATGCAAATTTGTAGCAAAATATCTAGCAAACACGTGGAAAAATTGCAACGAACATGTGGCTAAATTGCAGCAATACATGTAGCAAATGTACAGCAAAACTCGTGGCATATTTGCAGCAAACACACGGCAAAATTGTAGCAATACACGCAGCAAATATCCAACAAAACTCGCAACAAAATTGCAACAAACACACGACAAATTTACAGCAATACATGCAACAAATTTCCAGCAAAACTCGTGACAAATTTCCAACAAATGATGCGGCAAAGTTGTTGCAACAGACGCAACAAATATTCAACAATAGTCGCAGCAAAGTTCCAGAAAAACACGTGGCACCATTGCAGCAACAAACGCAGCAAAACAAGCGGCAAATTTGCAGCAAAACACCCGGGAAACTAGCATCAACAGATGCAGCAAATGTCTAGCAATATTCGTAGCAAAATTGTAGCAATTGTCCAGCAAGTGTCCAACAAATGCCCAGCAAAAATCGCGGAAAAGTTGCAGCAACAGTCGTGGCAAACCTTGTAGTAAACTAGCGGTAAAACAAGCAGCAACTAGAGCGACAAAGATCGCAGTAATATCATAGCAAAGGCGCGGTAATGTTCGTGGCAAGCGTCGCAGTAGTGTTCACGGTAAAACTAGCGGCAAAAGTGGCAAAAATATTCACGGCAAAGGTTGCGGCAAAGGTCGCGACAAAATTTCGTGGCAAACTAGAATGTCGTTTGCCACAAATTTTGCCGCGACTTTTTCTAAACTTCTGTAGATCATTTTTCGCAGTAAATCTCGCGGCAACCAACTCAATGCCTTATAGTGTGTGTTCGAAAAAAAGAATGTGGATTGCTTGCTTTAAACATCAACCGTCTGATTTTCCGGTCGATTTGCAAGAAGATGCTAGTCCCTCCTTTGGCCCAATTTACGGGTCATTGGAATGAGAGCTCTAGGTGCTTCGGACTTATCTCGATCAGAACCTTGCAAAGGGTTTTATTCAACCTTCAAAATCGTTAGCAAGTGCACTAATACTGTTCATGAAGAAGAAAGATGCCTCCTTATATCTCTATGTCGACTATCAGGGTCTAAACAAGATTACTATTCACAACCGCTACCCATCACCTCTTATCCCAAAGTTGTTGGATTGACTTTAAACTGCATGAATGTTCTCTAAGATGGACCTTCAGGGAGCATACAATTTGTTGTGGATTAAACCTAGAGATAAATGGAAAACTACCTTTCGAATACACAACAGTCATTTCGAGTCTAAGGTAATGCCTTTTGGCCTCACTAATGCTCTTGCAGTATTTCAACATATGATGAATGACATCTTTTGAGAATATCTAGATTACTTTGTTGTGATCTATTTTAATGACATCTTGGTTTTCTCGTCGAATATCAAGGAACACACTAACCATGTCAAATTAGTTCTCGTTAAATTTCGAGAACATGGACTCTATGCCAAAAGTGAAAATTACGAATTTGATCGTACTTCTGTTGAGTTCCTTGGGTATTTATCTCAACACAGGTAATCACAATGGATACACACAAGGTTGAGACTATCTGAGAGTGGGTTGTTCTAACTCGAGTATGAGATGTGCAATCATTTCTCGGTTTCGCCAATTTTTATCAACGCTTTATCAAAGGATTTTCAATGATTGCACAACCTCTCATTGTTCTTACACACAAGGATGATACCTTTGAATGGACAACAATGACACAAACGACATTTGACTTGCTGAAACAAGCCTTCATCTAGGATGAGGACGGTTAGCATGATATGACCCTTCTTGGCCGCCATGTGTGGAGGCAAGTTGTAGTTGACCAGCGCAACTAGCCGAACATTGTATGAGCTGCAGTGAAGCCCAAATGTGTTCACACCGTCCGTGCGTAAGCCCAATCTTAAGTTTTAGTGTTCAGCTCCAAATTTTGGCCAACCGGAATTGATGTGCTACCAAGCTAGAGAATTAGCGGCTTTTCTCCACTTGCCATCTTGGCTCCAATGTGCTAGATACCAATTCATCAATGATCACGATGGATCGACACTGGAACATCATGCAGAGCCTGGGAATGATCGGGAAGTGTTGAAGCACCTGAAATCAACAACGACCCACATATTATTAGTGAATTTGATATGCAGCAACTATGCATCCATGTTGCAGCAACATTACAGCCACTGTGCGGCAAATTCACGGTAAAGTTATAGCAAGCTTGTGGTCTCGTAGAATTCTAGGTTGTACAACTCCAAATCAGTGTGTTAGGGTGGAACCACTAGGGTTCTGAACTTGAAGATTGATATTTGCCAAAGATTAAGAGAAATATGATTGTAACTAAAGAAAAGTACTACAATTGTGTCCCCAAACTAGGAGAACAAATTAGAATAATATACAGAAATTAATGAGGGAGTTAGGGATTAGCTTTGAATAATAGAAGTTAGAGAGATCAAGGTTTAGGAGAAGATAAATTAGGGTTCAGAAGAGAGATTAACAAAGATTGAGATTAACAAAGAGATTTGGATTTAAAAGAGAGATTAGAAAGATTGAGATTAGAAAAGAGATTTAAGAGAGATTAGGAAAGATTGAGATTAGCAAAAAGATTAAGATTTAAAGATAAATTAGGAAAGATTGAGATTAGCAAAGAGATTAGGGTTTGACGATCCGGTATTAAGGGTTTATAAATAGGCATTAGGGTTTAGTAATATTTATTAGGGCTTATCTTTTTCCACCCTTGTCCTCCCCTTACTCCAGTCCTTTTATAGATAATAGAATGGGTCGCCACAAAAAAAGCAAGGAAAAAAAATGTCTTGAAAAAAAGAGTATAAAAAGGTGAAGAAAATGCTGCTTTCTCTACATCATCTACTTGTGTAGGTGGTGTATGGATCTTACTTATATAGCTGAGAATGCCCATTTCTCTAGGGCTGTGTGGATTGTGTTGCATTCATGGGTCATTACACTGTCTGTGTACGCAGCAGATTAAAGCTTTATGCCATGCCATTGTCTACAGCTATATGTCTATACATTGATTGCTATAGTGCTTTCGATCACTAGAAAAGAATGCTCCTATTTCTGCATCATCTGCTTATGAGATCTTGTGTTTGTAACGTGCTTTGTAGGGCTGTGTGCATTCTGTTGCATTCATGGGTCATTACACTATGTAGGCAGCAGATCGAAGCTTTATGTCATGCCCATATATGTCTACAACTATTATATTTATGTCCATACCTTGAATTCTATCGGTTTAGACAACCACAAGTAACGGATTTCTGAACTAATCAGTTATTTTGGTGTAAATTTTCAGCTTCCGATTGCAAAAGTGAATATTAGTGTGTTTTCATACGGCTTGTGGTTCAAAGTTTTTTCAGTCGATGTCAAGAAGTCTCACTAGGGTCCCGAGACAAGGGATTGTCAATGCTCAGATTTTTCATCTTTTTTGACATCTTCCATGGTGTGGGGGTCAACAATGAGTCGAAATGCAGAGCTCGAAAGAATCATTCAGAATGACATTACACGTCTCTACCCTGAGCATGAAAGCTTCTTAAAGAGCTCTCCTTGTCAAGCTATGCTTAGAAGAATCTTATTGGTGTGGACTTTGATTCATCCCCAATATGCATATAGACAAGGTGAGGCTCTTAAGTCTCATTATCAACCATTTTCTTTGTGTTAAACTGATCATTGGACCTGGTAATGGATATTGCCATCCGTATTCTGGGTTAGGACAAGATCTTTTCCAAATATATCTCCATGCGTGATATCGCTTTACACATGTTGCCAGATTTACTGACCATTGTTCATTCGATCCCTCTATCCAGAAATGCATGAGCTGCTTGCACCGCTTGTCTACGTCCTTCACATGGATATCCTACATCTGGCTCGAGTAAGGGAGAGGTATATGAAGATCCATTCCACGATAGATTTGATGCTCCAGTCGAAGAAAATATCATTCACAACACACAAGATGGGCAACACCGCACCCCTTGTAAAGCTGCATTGAATGATATAATGTTCACTGATGATGAAGATCGGGTTCATCGGGTTTACCCCGAGGACATTCCCTTGGTCAAGCCCGATGAATTTGGGTTCAACTTAAAAAACAATGGTATTGGGAAGTGATAGCTATGGTGCCGAAGGTGATAGTCAGCTTCCATACAAAAGAGGCATCGCTCTGAGAGAAGCTGAAGAAAATGTATTGACTGAGGCCCGTATTAGTGGCAAGGGCGAAGCTAGGGCTCTAGCTGCACTAACTGAATTGCGTAGAATAGACAACATCCTCATTCACATCCAGAAGCAAGTCGTTGGATCATACAGATTCTGTTGAAAAAACTGAGAATGGAATGCAAGGAAATCACATCTCGGGCAACATCCGATCCGCAGAAAGAAAACAGGGATCTTGCCCCTATTGAGTTCTCATCAGCCTCACTCTGTAGAGTATCTACGAACCATGTGGAGTCCTCTCTTTATTCTTTTCTTCCCTATAAAGAGGTGTACAGTATGTAAAAGGGAAAACCCCGATTCACTTGCTTACTGGCAATTGACATTCCAAATAAGAAAACCTCATGTATAAATTCGATCTCAAGATGTTTGAGGAATCAGTTTTTTTATCAGAGAAGCCTCGAGTTCTCCTTGTGCTCTCTTCATTTCAGTGGTAACCGCAATTCTGGCAACTGCAAATCTGTGAATGATGACTGATGCTCTGTCGTGAAAGGCTGGATGCGGCGAGCTCTAATGATATACTTTGGTATGCTATTTGATCCACTGTCCATATATATGATACATTCATGGAGATTCGACTGGGTGCAAGATGCTGCTTTCACAAAAAAACTCATGTGATCTCATGCTTGCAAAGCTATAAATTCTGCTCAGTGCAAAACATGTTTTATCTCCTCTCCGCTCTAAAAGTTTTGTAAGAGTCATAATACTTCTTTGTTGGCTGAATGAATCTAAAAGAGTTTAATGTATGGATTTGGTTACAATTAATACAATATTAGAATCTGAGATGGAAGAAATCTGAGATGGATTCTCGTGCATGAGTATTCCATCTGCGAGGGCTGCAGACGCCATGCACGAGGCAAGAAAGCTGATGAAAGTGAACCTATCGGGCCTGATACCTCGGCGTTGCATTTCTCGGAACAACCTGATGGCTTGCCTGCTGTTTCCATACTGCAAAAGAACTCCGACCGTCGAGTTCCACCACACGATGTCGCAAGCTTGGAGCTTGTGGAAGACACATGAGCATTCCGTAGCGATCCGGACCTTCCATACATGTTCATAAGCGTAGTACCGAGGATCACATTGGAGCCGAACCCATTCTCAATGACATATTGATGAATCAAGGTGACTTCGTTGGGTTCGAAAGCTTCGGCGCCATAGCCATAGTTGGAGTAGACAACGATCATCACAAGCAACAACATCAGGGTCAAGGATCTTGTCATAAGCAGATCGAGCGAGATGTGGCAGTCCACACTTGCCATACATGGTGATAAGCGCAGTACACACAATTGCGTTCAATTCGAAACCCATGTTAGATACATAAATGTGGATGAACTTCCCATCCTCGAGGTAGGATGGATTCATGCATGCATGCCCCCAGGGCTGCATCCAGCGTAACCTCTGTGGGTATTATCCCTTCTTCCAGAAGCATTTTCCTCAACATTCTCATGGCTTCATGCACATGACCACATGGTGAGTACACCAAGACCATCGTCGTCCAAAGGACATGGTTAGATGAATTTCCTGCACATTCTATCGAACACTAGCCTCGCATTCACCAACATCTCTGTTAGCTTTTCAGATGAAAGACTAAGACTTGGTCGTGGTTGAATACGAATGGAGAAATAATCGTAAAGCTACGATTAGCCGTAAACTCCGATTAGTACGTTTATCCGATTATTCGTTGACTTCGTATGGCCATAGACACGTACACTCTGAATTGCCGTAGACTTCGACTCACTCACATAAGACATAGAGAATGAAGAATACAAGATTGCGCAAAGCTCCTTATATTAAACACATACTCTACTTCCGGACTGATTTCAGACCCTTTACAAGTAAGCCGCCAAGGCTTTATACAACACGTCGGTTCGGACCTCCATCGACATTTCTCCGATTTTCTGACTCAATATTATTTCCGTAATATTACGAATTTACGACTTCTTCGTACTTTCGTAATATTCCGCCAACACTATGGCACGCCCGTGGGACAGTGTTCCACACGTCGAACCCATAGTAAACAACAAAGTCCAAAAACAAAAGCTCAAAATTACAATATGTACATTTCCAGTACTTAGTCCTCGTTCAAGACGTTCAAAATGGCCGGCTCCGCCGGCTCCTCGTTCTCCTCATTCTCTCCGTCTGAAGCTTCGGGTTCTTGCGTTGCCGGTACGACCGGCTCCGCTACGGCCTCCATTTCCGTGTGTATCTTCCGAACAAGCCCGTCGTGCTGTTCTAACAACTTCGTAATCTCCTCATGATGTGTGAGGGCAATCCGCATGAAGTCCGTTGTTAGATTCTTCTGAACTGCTTCACAGTTGGCCTTATCCAGTTTCCAAAATCGGGGTCCCCGTAGATCCCGGTTAGCCTTATCTGCCCACAGCACTTGTAATTCCGCCGCTTGTTCAAACCATCCTTGCAACGGCGTAGTCGTCGCGACCTAAATCGCAACATTTATCTGCTCTCGGAATTTTTCGATGATCTTCTTCAAATTGGCCTGAGCCAAAACCGTTTTCTTTCCGAGCTCTCCGGTTAATCGGTCGATTTCCTTCTGTTGCGTATCCCTAATCACCCGAGCCTTCTTCAAATTTGCGATTGCCACCGATAGTTCCATCTTCAGTGCTCCGATCTCTTCCTGAACTTGTCGGTGTCGTCGTACCGCCGCCTCTCGTTCCTGCTTCAGCTTCTTCGTTTCCACATTCAGACTCTCGACGACCTTCTTCAATCAACCATTCTCCTCGGTCGTGCTCTCGACATCCGCCATTAATCGGGTCTGAATACGCTTCCACTGCTCCTTGCTCTGATGATGTTCGTCGGTCAGCATAGAGAACGTATCCGACATTCTCTGTTCGTTTCGCCGAGCCTCGTCTGCATCTTCCTTAAGTATGCCGATTCTTCGTTTAAACGATCGGGCATCTGCTTGCGCCTCCCGTAGTTGACTCCGGAGTTGTTCCACGTTAGTACGGCTCCTACGTTCCGCGTCGAGTTCGGCCCGTACTTTCGTCAACTCCCTGCCCTTTGCCTCTAATGCCTTTCGCAGCTCAGTCTGCCCCTTCTTTGCTTCTGTCAGAGCCACGACTTTCCGTTTCAAGGTCTCCTCGCAGTTGGCGAGTCGCCGCTTCCAAATTGTCACATCGTGCTCTGCGGTCGCCGAGGTTTGGGCTTCTATCCGTTCGCTCCACTCGCACATTTTCTCCATCGTCCTTTCCAGCGTCATCATGATTTCATTCGTGTCCCCCAGCGTCGAACGAACCGTTAGCGCTGCTGGTGCCTTGCCCGCTACGACGGCCGTCGCCGCCGTGCTCACTGGTGACGATGGCGGACTCACCGGAACGGTTTCCCGCTCGGTGTCCGTCTGGTCCCGTGCGATGTCCTCCGGAGCTTGGTTTCCTTCAACAGGCGTCGGCGCGGCGACCGTCTCCACGACAGGCTCCACGCTATCGGTCGGCCGCATCTCATCCGTACTTAGTATGGTGTCGTGAAGAAAACCGTCCCTAGGTGGAATTGGCGGGATCCCTCGGAAAAGAAATCAGCTTCAAAAGGGATCGGCAGGTCTAAAAGGAATCTAGCCTACGGGGTAGGCCGACCTATCTGAACGGAATTCAGGCCGCTAGGATAGGCCGGCTGATGCGAAAGGAGTTAGTTGTTTAGTCGGTAAGACGATCGGAAGGATAGAGTAGGTGGAATCCCAAAGGGTAGGTCGGCCGACGTGAATGCGTTGGTGGGACATATCAAACGACCTCCCTCCTTGAACTATAAAAGGGGGAGGTTTCGTAAGAGAGGGGGGTTGTCATTTTTGAGTGTGGAAAGGCATACCAGTTAGGTCGAGGGTTACTATTAGGTTTAGGGTTTGTCTAGGGTTTCATCTTTTGGGTCTTCTCCTTCTTGTTGGAGAGTTAGGGTTTGGACATAGTTTTTTGGGGCGGCCGCTTCCTTGGGTGTAATATAGTGACCTTGTTGAGCATCTTGTCTTCTTCCTCTTTCATCTCTGCGTTAATGCTCTATTCTTGCTCCTCCCCCTCACTCGAACTAAGCTTCCATCACTCCCCTCTCACTAGTCCAAGACCCCCGCGGTCCCCCCCTTCTACACGCACGAGCGTAAGAACTCGACAACAGGTTCTCCGATTGCCTCTACACTCGCCACTGCCGTGGCCAAAACTGCGCCGTTTTCCGCACTATGTACGGTTCTCGGTTCCAAAACTTCTGTCGTAATTCCCGGCCTTCCTTCTTCCTCTGCGGTTTCCGCTGGTTCTATGGGACTAGCCGTCTTCAACCGAATGACCAAACGACCATCGGACTCCGGTTGCGTCGATTTCTTCTGTTTTTTCTTCCGCTTCTCCTTCGGCGACTTTTTCGGGGGTTTGGGCACGGCAGGCGTGATTTCCAAATCTTCCAAAGTAACGATGTCCATGTCTTCGTTTGTCGCCCCTACTTCGACCTGCGGCGTGTCGGCATCCTAGATCTGGGGTGCGATCGAGATCCGACTGCCAAGATTCCAAGTCGGAATCTGGACGTCTGCTACGTCCTCCGCTGCCGCGGTCGTTCCCACTTCCGGCTTTTGTACCGCGGGGAGCTCGGGTTCTGGCAACTCCTCTTCCTCTGCCGGTGGTTCTACCGTGGCCTCTGCCATCGGCGTGGTCTGATGTTCCGGCGGCACCCGCT
>JBBBWG010024079.1:0-11345 GCA_037176905.1 Azolla pinnata
TTCTAATCTACCTCTTGACATCTCCAACATACTGCTGGAAGTTAGTGCCTTGTTCCGCCTGACGGTCTCACCCAACATTGCAAATTACTATCAACCCACTACCGTTGAAGTATGAGGACTTTGAAGACGTGTTTGAGAAAAAGAATGGGCATTGCTTACCTGAACACTACAAGGTATTGGGTCGTTTGCCGCAACGCGGCTAGGTCGTGGCAAATGTTTTCAAAATCGCGTCAAATTTTCCGCGACACTTACGCATTTATAACCGCAAGATTTGATGTTGTTACGCCCATTACCACAACCTTGCTGTGGATTTACAACACTCTATCACAAGCAAGATTTAAACCAATGACCTCATTTTAGCAAGTCAAGTGATCTCGCAAATTGTTCTAACAAACAATTATGTAATATATCTAGTAAATATATTATTATTATTATTAGTTTTAATGTACGAAATCTATACATCTATCCATACACAAATCAATATACGTGAATACATCTAAATATACATACAAATCTATATACGCTATACATTTACATGAATATATGAATATTTATGCGTATATAAATGTGGGTATGCATTATACAAGCAAATATATAGAATTAGACATGTACATATGTAGGTGAATGTGCATGTATTCATGGATATACAAGTGCATTTGCATGTATGTTTCAATATAAAGGTGAATATGCTTGTATTTGACCATTTAGAGGTCAATCTACATCAAACATGTACATGTAATGTAGATGCTTTTAATTTTATTTATGAGATAGTAGTGTAATGGAAAAATTGCAACCTAGTAACATGGAGGTATACGGTTTAAGTTTTGCCTTGAGCATGTATAGTACTTATTCTTTTATTTTACTAATTTAGGATATCTATCTATCTTCTCACTATTTGGAAGGAGTATACTGTGTACGCTACGACAACATGTTACTGAGGATCTTGATTTATTCTTTTTTAAAAAGCAAGACTTAACAACTGTGGGATATGCAAATGTTAGATATTTGTCAAACCCTTACAAGGTATTATTACAAAGTAGGTATGTGTTCCTTTGTGGTGATACAACCATCTTGTGGAAATCAGCAAAGTAGACAACAATGGGTGACATCAACGAACCACTCAGATACTATAGCACTATTTGAAGCAACTAGGGAATGTGCATTGTTAAGAAGAATGTTACACCATGTACAAAATACATGTGGGTTGAATATCACATCTACACCAACTATCATCTACGAAGATAAATCTGCTTGTGTTGCACAAATACCAATGGGGTATATAAAACCAAGTCTCACAAAGCATATATCACCTAAATTTTTCTATATGCATGAATTTCAAAAAGAAAGAAAAAATTATAATAACTCTAATCAAGACTAGTAAAAATCTTACAGATTTATTTACTAAGTCTTTGTCAACTAGCATTTTTGAAAAGCTTGTGCATAGTATTGGCATGAGAAGGATTAGAGATGTGTAGGGAGAGCATTACCCTTACATCATCCCATTAATACTAATCTTGAAACTCAATATATTATTCCTAACGAATGGCAGAGGTATCGGTTGTAAATTAACTCGTAGTTGTACTATGTATTCTTTCTCCTATCCTTTTTCCCACTAGGTTTTTAGAAGGAGTTTTAATGAGGGATATATATGTAGACGTGGTATTCGCCCAAGGGGGAGTATTATGAAACTAGGTGGGTCACAAACCACGCCCCACTCCTTCCTTCTTGCACATCCTCTATTTTTGGCGTGTAGCTCTCATCCCCTTAATTTGACGTGAGTTCTCTTGGATTATCAAGAACACAAGGCTCTCATACTCTCCTATTTCAGGAGTGGGAATTAGTGATGGCTTATACCAAAATAGCTCCTATATATATATACACACTAGTAATGTTAGTAGAGGGGTTAGAGAGTGAGAGAGTGTGTGCGTGAGAGATCATCATAAACAATATTAATATAATCTTTCTATGTCTCTACTTCTATCTCTGTGTATCTTTGGAGTTTTATTATTTTGTTGCGTAGATTCGATTCGGACAACACATTTTACAACATAGTCGATGCATCGAAGTGTCACATAAAATATTCCACACGTAATAGAAATGTCACAATCTTTGGTTTCTTCTAATTCCTTGACAATAATGTAACCCAAAAATTTGCCAAGAATTTTGATGATATGCCTTGTTGGAGCCAAGCTCTCATAGTCATTTGTGTAGACCTCTATTAAGTTTAAATAACGTATTGGTTGTGTAGTCCTCTATTAAGCCAAACTAATATGTCATCCAAGCATAACAAAGGATCTTTAAAGTGTGTTGATGTTTCTTACGTGTACCTCATTATTCAAATTCTATATTGATAGGTAAGTGCTAAATAAGCCCGATGTTATTGTAGACTATTTACAATCTTTAGGCGTATTGGTTCTTTTTCCTATCATCTCGATCTACCTATTGGTGTAGACGTTCCATTCTGTCTTCTATTTCGAAAGAACTTATTGGTTTTGATGACAATATGGCAGCCATTAAATATTTGGTAGTTCATGAGGATTTAGCTTCTAAGCTTTATTAATTAGAAAAGATTCTCGACCTTGAATAAAAAAATTGAGATCTAAGAAAATTCGAGAAGAAAAAATTAATGGTTGGATTGATCTATTCACGATGCCACTTGGGGGAGAGAGAGAATGTTCTAAAAACTAACTTCCCTAACTTTGATTTGTCATTGCAAGTATACAATGTTTTTGGAATGGGGGAGTATACTCTGGGCATAACCGTAAGAACCAATTTATAAGGCTAATTTGAATAGTTTAAAGGCAAGATAATTGAGAAACCAATTATCTTAAGACTGGAACAAACCCATAAGGTCATAGGACAGGTGCAAATGGTCATGGCGGCCTAAGACACTGTGAAGACTTTCCTGGTGAGGCTGGGCTCTCTGTCATTGAATCCGTAATTGTCAAGCTTCTAAAGTATAAAATAAGGTAATAATTTGTGGTATGGAAAACAAATGGTACTTTGGATTTGTCTTCAGTCTTTCGCTCGGGGGTGGTTGGTGTGGTTTCTTCTTTGTCTAATCTTCTTATTAATATTACTCATCATTAGTAGATCTATACTATAGGATGCTAAACTAGCACCATCTAGACGCCTCGATTCTTCTAGACCAATTGGTTACCATTTCCATTCACATGCTGGTTAATAATCAACACACTCGAGCGAATAGTGATTAGCAAGATAATACGGATCGTTCAGTGGTTAATCAGCTCAAGGTAGATGTGATTATACACACTAATACAGAATCCCTTGAGGTCTTGAGTGTTTCTCTAAGTGCACAACAGAACAGAAGAGAACAAAAGATATTACATATATAGCCTCCTTCAAGAAGAAGATCTCAGAGCTTCCTCTCTCCAGCTTCTCTGCAGCAGCAGGAAACGAACGCCTTCTTTGCCCTCTCTCCTCGCGCGTGGATAGATCTGTGGAGCTGATGCTTGTTGAGCTCTGCACATTGTAAGATCCGTCCCATCCTTCGACCTCTTGCTTACTTCCACAAGGGCGAGAAAGGCAGTAAGGTATCGTATGTGTGTGTGTGTGTGTGTGTGTGTGTGTGTGTGTGTGTGTGTCAGAGAGAAAGGATTCGCAAGGGCGCAGGCAGCAGTTAAGGTCTCTGGGCGGATTAAAGAAACAACAGGCAATTTCTGCACAAAGTCACACGCGATTTGGGTCCTTCGGAAACGTGGCAACCAACATTGTGAGCAGGATCAGTTAATGGAGAAAAAGGGGAGAAAGTTTTAAACAGAAGAGGAAGAACTTCGGGTTTTGTCAAGCATTTTGTGGGCTCGATCACAGAGAAAGGGGCTGGTAACAACACAGGAGAAGATCAATAATGAAGGCAGGTTTTGTATACGCCCTTGTTTGTTTCTGTTTCATTGGCCTTGTTATTTTTTCGAATCAACCAGAAAGGCTTAAATCCAAAGGCCATCGGCCGGGACGCCGCCTAGTTGTAAGAAAACTGCATCCTTCGTCGTCATCATCAACAGCTGCATCATCGAAACAATCATCGACGCATGAAACTGTGGCATTTGATCCCATTATTGCCAGTTTAGAGCGGAAAAGGGAAGATCGGGCTTGGGAGAAAGAGTTTTTGAAGCAACAATATAAGCAATGGGCTGAGGATTCTTCCATGGAATCTTCTCATGATCCCGCTCCTCATGCTGAATCTCAACCTGAGCCAGAATCCGAGGATTGGGATTTTTCAGATCCCGAGGATTACTTGAATGATGAAGAGCGGTTCAATATATCTTCCCGGATCATAACCCTATTTCCTTTGATCGATAACCATCCTTCAGATGGAATCATCAGCTTGCAAGAACTAGTGGATTGGCATTATCAAGCTGCTTTGAGCGAATCTGAGCATCGGGCTTCTCGTGAATTGGAGATGTATGACAAGAATCACGATGGAAAGGTTAGCTTAGCAGAATATTTGCCACACTCATCTTCTGCCAACTCAAGTATGTGCTTCTTTAGTTCTACTATATAAAGGAGACTGTTATCTTTTTAGAATGAAGCTTGAATGCCTTATATGCATGTTTAATGTTAGTAGATGATTCCACGGAACATGGTGGAGCTGGATGGTGGAAAGAGCAATTTGATGCTGCTGATGAGGATGGAGATGAACTTCTAAATGGCACCGAATTCAAGAAGTCAGTGTGTAACCACTGAGATCAAGTTATTTGACGCTGAAAGAAAAAATGAGCCAGCATTTGATCTTATGTTGGCGTTCTATTTTGCAGCTTTTTGCATCCTCAGGACAGCCATAATCAAAAGCTACATCAATGGCTACGGCAGCAACAGATAAAGTAAGGCATTGTGAATGTAGGATAATTAAGGATGCCAATTAGATCTGAATCAAGAGTTTATGATAATAGGCCATATTATAATACCCTGATTAGAGAGCTATTGTTTTAAAAACATCTTTGTGGTTGCAATAAAGCTTTCTTGAAGATACATATGCACACATAATTTTGAAATGGTAGCGTTCTGGTTTTCTTATATCAGAGATCATGACCATGACAAAGATGGAAAATTGAGCTTTGAGGAGTTTGAGCAGCAGGTATATGATTTAATCCGATCGCATGATGAAGAAAGCGGGCATAGAGAGGATGAACTTGACATCTCTGCAAGAAGAGAATCAGGTGCCAAGAGGAAATTCGCAGAGTTGGATCAAAACAAGGACAGGCAAGTTCTTCTTTTATTGTTTATATATTCCTTTTTCGCTACTAACAAGGTTTATTTAATGCAAGCTTGGTTTTGATATAGACACATTAATATCTTTCATCATTTCAAATTCAATAATAATTCTGTTGATCTGGTTTCTAAGCAACTTTCAACTTTGAAAGATCAAAACTAATCAGAATTTCCAATGGTTATTAGGTTTCTAACTGAGGATGAGCTTATACCTGTCATGGATGCATTAAACCCAGGAGAGCTTTATTTCTCCAAGCAGCAAGCAGAATACCTAATGTCACAGGTGAGCCTACCTGACAACAGTGGCTTATGTAACTATTCTCCCATCTTATTAGATGACATTTCTTTGTGTTTTGGATTGTCTCAGGCTGATAAGAACAAGGATGGACATTTGACAATCGAGGAAATGCTGGAGAATCCCTATGTATTTTACAGCACAGCATATGCCTACGAGGATTATGAACATTATCATGATGAATTCTAAGGTAATGCTTATCATGTATAAGTAATGAAAGTCAATTTTGTGCAGTTTCTCAATCAACTGAGTATGCAAACTTGGTGTAATTAAAGAGAATTACTGTAAAACGAGTACATCATATCATATTGTAGGACCTTGACCCTATCCAGCCGTTAGACCTATGCCGACCTTTTGATTCTAGGTCTATCGTTCCTGTTTCTTGCAAATCACCCACTAAAGTATTAACTCACTATATGTTTCTTGCAAATTTGTTGTTATTCTATATGTTTCTTGAAAATTTGTTGTTATTCTATATGTTTCAGAAGGTACATTTCAAATCACCCACTAAAGTATTAACTCACTATATGTTAATCAAATCAAAGGATAAAACTGGTATCATTATTTTTGTGTTGATTATCATCCTTTCCTATGTTCCAATGAATTGTTTGATACTCTCACTAGTTTTCAACTTGGATTTCAAGGTTTTCAGTTCTGCAATTGTTTCTTAGATTCTATGCCTTATGAATGCCATGAGGTTTCTACTATGTTTTTGGAGCCACCATATAGCTAGGATGGGCATTTCTCAACAGCATGTTGCATGATTTCTTCTTGTTTCCATAGGTCCCACAACCGTTTTCTTATGTCAGTAATGTTGAGAGTCCAATCGCATTATTATCTGCATTTTTAGAACCTTTTCTTTGTTGTGAAGCACCAACAAAAAATTTCAAACTATGTTAATATTGCACTGCAGGCTTTATATGCGTCCGTGATATATTTGGTTGCGTGAAATTCATATCACAGAGCTTGGAAACAATGATGTGAAGTCTAGAGAAGATTTTAACTTCAGAGGAGCTGATCATACTATATCCAACAGTCACACTATGACCTTTGTATTTGTTTGTTTTACACAAAGATGTACTGTTTTTTCTGAATAGGTAACTGAAGTCCACTGGAAACTAATATGCAGTTTTGAGAAATGGATCTGACACATTCGTTTTAGGGAGAAGCTTCCCCATTTTCAATAACATTAATTTGTTTCTTTTGAAGCAGTGCGGTTATATGTATAAGGGTTAACCTTAATTTGAATGTTCATTCACATGATTTTGATCACTTAAACTGATGCCTGCTATGATGCATGTGGAGCCTTAAAATTCTCTTTAAAGGGTGATGGGTTTTTCAAACATTATACAGTTTGATTAAATGGCCTTTTTACTATGCAGAAATGAGTTTCCGATTGAGAATGAATCCCTAAATGTTCTATGAAAAGGACGATAATGAATACCAAAAGACATCAGAAATTGTGACATGTGACATCTTTGTTTGCATTTGTGACGTTCAACAGGGTAAACAAGCATTACTTCATGCATCTGTTACATAAATCAATTGAACCATCATTGAGGGCTTTAGACAATGAAGAGAAGCAATGATGTCAAACAAATTGTCTTTAATTGTGGAGGTCCAAGACTTATGAGAACAGATCCTCCCCATAATACAATGATTTAAATTGACCTTGTTTAGAGAAGCGTAAGCGCATCTAGTAATTCAATTCTACTAGATTTGAAGTATTAAACCAATTTACAAGACGAGTTATTAAAGGGGGCTGTGTCCAACCAAAAGAATAGTTTGGTTAGGGTTTCGGGTCAAATACATGGCATGTGAAACAATCATATAAGGTTTAGGACAAGCAAGCACAATTGCATCCCCTCTTGGATTTAGGGGTCCAAAATATATTTATGGTCCATATGCTCCTTGATTTATGCCCAAACTGGACAATGGCAGCGTTCAAAAGAAATACTTGTAGAGCCGAGCATAATGACAAAGCCTGTGTACTACACAGACACAGATCTCTTTATGTTGGTAGATCCTTCTACATGCAACCTTTAAGAACTTTGCATTTGAAACCTCTGATTGCTGCGTTTTTCTGATTTCTTGATTCATGGACTCTTTGACAATATCTAGATGTGGCTGATGCTTTGGGTAAACCATCGCTCAATGTTTTCATTATCTTTAACTTTATGATTTTCTTTTCTTCTCTAGCTCTAGTTCTCAATACCTTACTCGGGTTTTTACTAAATACTCAACTTTCTACCCTAAAAATCCTGTTATCCTTGTGGTCCCCCTTCTCTTTCTCATTTGTTTTATGTTGGCTCCACAACCACTAGGATCTTTTGGCACTTTGTACCCAATCTATATACCATTGCCACCAGCATACCTTCTCTGCTTTTTGTAGCCTCCACTTCAATCTTGTTTTCCACTATGCTTGATGCATCTTGCATCGATAACTCACATTGGGATCTCTTCAATTACCTTTGAACCTACTGCAACAATGAGGACTGCAACTTTAGAGTTTCTCCAACTTGCTGAGATACTGTGCTAAAAAAAGAAACAGCGATGAAGATTTGTTGTTTCATACTATCTTCAATCTGCATACCTTCTCTGCTCGTAGCATCTACTGGAGCTTTTTTTGCACCTTGCAAGCACTGTCTTGTGAACCTTGCAATGACAACTCGCATCAATTTCTCAACTATTCTGCATCTATTGCAGTAATTTGCACAGCAACTTTGATCTCCAACTCACCCAGATGCTAAGTTTAAAATTATTAAAGAAAATCTTATTAGACTTGGTGAACAGAGTGCAACTTAACGTAGGAACAACTTCACATTATTCCCAAGCCATTGTACTTGGGGGGAAAGAGAGAAAGGAAAGGGGGGAGAAAGAGAGAGAGAAAGAAAGATATTTAACATCTTCTTAGGCCAATACGACCAACGGGACAGAATGTACTGATCTTCAAACATCAGAAAATGCAGAGAATTATGTTGCATGAAATGCAGCTTTTTATCTCTGAAAGAAACATTGTCAAAACGTACTATGAGATGCCAGACATATTCCATTTTCCAACTTCAAACACACAATATAAAGAATATATAGCGGACAACCTATTTAACAACACTTGATACAGCCTGTGCACATGCACACAACAAAACCAAGTTTTGTTTTAGTGTTGACCTTGTGTTCTCGACAAACATCATGTTTCTCATCCAATGAATTCCTCGAGGAGTCCCTGCATTCAACAAACTGATAGTTTAAACCAATTAAAGTTTCCAGCATTTACAACCATATATCACAATTTTTCATAAGAATTTTTGCGATTGCCAGGAGACCCCACCAAGAAATGAAAACGAGGGCTGGAATAAATCCCACGTGACCATGCAACTATACTCACCATGTTGAGTCCAAGTTCCAACGAAATTACTAACCTGAGACACTAGGGATTCTGCTTCTGTCCGCTTCATCAGATGAATAGAGTTACGAAGTAACGATGTTGATTGATCATCAAGAAGAACTTCTCCAACATCATCCATTACCCTCACTTGGATGTATGGATCCTTTGGTGGCGTTGTGTCCTGTTAGAATGCACAATCCGAACACATGTAACATCACTTAGTGCAATAGCATTGTAGCAAATTGTAAAAATGTGAATAAAATACAGTCATCATATACGACCTTTCACTACTAGATGTATGCGCCTTACACTATTTATGCACACCAACTTTAACTCTAGACCCCTATGGATGTTTATGTGACTGTTCTAAAGTAAAGGTGCATCTTCTCATAATCGTGTGACAACAGTACTAAATATAGAGCTGTGTGGTGATTATATAAGGCCTTACATATTGAATTAGCAGGCAAACAGAGATCGGTTGCTTAATATACGAGAATAAGTGCATACCACTGTCAGATCCAAATCGATATTAGTCATATATGATCCGAGAAGGTCAGAATAGCTTTTGAAAAACTCTCTTTCAGAGAAATTCAGCTTCTCTTGTATGTCGGCTGGGAGAACAGCCCCAAGCTGCCATCGTAGACGTTGTATCTTCAAGCTTCGGTTATAGCTGAAAAGAGGAAAGCATGCACCCACATTGCACATACAACTTCTGATACCCTCATAAAGCATTACTCTATATCAAAACAACCATTGCAAGAGAGACATACACATAGGATAAAAGGCATCGCTTATTTCGAACCAAACTAAGGTGATGTATCAACGCACCAAAGTAGTCGCGATTCTGAGCTGTCTCAATGTCTAGACCTTCTTGTTGCATCTTTCTGCCCCATGCAGAAAAATGAAATGGCAGAGAGTGAGATTATATACAGTTGGCATCAGCATCAGTACATTTATATATGATCGGCTTGGAAGCTCACTCACACCATCCGAGTCTCGAGTTGATGATAATGTTCATTCGCTTCTTCCACAACATGATCAAATGAGTCGTTCTATTCACAAATCACAAATTGCAATTTCAGAAGGCTTCTTGTTAATACTGCAGCCTTAATTAGGGAAAATTCCGTTCTATTTACAGTTTCTATGCTATTTACATTGTCATTCTGTATTGTTATTATTTACAGTCACAGTTAATTGAGATTTCAGCTAAGAAACAAGTCGCAAATTTTACGGATCATGTGGTAAGATAGGATGAGCTCAATGAGAGCATGATCTTAAGAGTTTAGATCAAGAGTCACGATTCTAACCAAAAAGGAAATAAAATCAACACTGTGCAAAACAGAACCCAAAGACATCCACTTACGAGCACTGCCAAACCCTAAAATTAAGGTCTAACATTCAAGTTCTAATTAAGGTCAAGATTTTAGCGAGCTATACATCAAGGTCGGGGAGGAAAAATACTGAATTTCAGGGAGGAAGTTCGAGCATTTAGAAAAAACTAATAAGGACAAGGATATGTGAGAACAAGAATCGATCTGCACGCAATACAAACTGCGCATGTGGGACCAAACACTAAGGTGTAAGGTTGAGCAACTAAATCCATTGGTTATATAGAAAAATAGCTGTAAATAGTTGTTCACCGTCTTGAAAGAGCGGCTAGTAAGGAGGAATTGTTTACATATTTGCCTGAGAGAGGCTCACCCTTGAGTCTAGGATTAAGCAACAGAGAAGCCTGTGAGAAAATCCTTGTAGGAAGCATTCATTTAAAAGAATTCTATCCTAAGGATATACAACAATAAAAGGAAACAAGAAAGATTGTGATGGCAAGAAATCCATGGAGCTCGGCAGACGCCCCCCCCCCCTCCCCCGCCCCCCTTCCCATTTCTGAAGGAGGCGTATACATAAGCAATGACGCACGACGAAAGGAGCCCTGAAAGCAGAAAAAAGCAAGCGTAGACTTACATCGAATCGATGAAGGAGATCGTCGTCGGCCTGTGCGAGTTCGGAGCAGAGCTGGGCTCCTCGCCGGCCGAACATGGCCTCCTGTAGTGGTTCAAGTTGGAGCAATCTCTCTCTGTCTGCGCAGCGCGTCTCTGTCTCTCGATCGCTCGCACTGTCTGCTCCGTCGTCGTCGTGGTTTTGGAGGGAAAGCAGCAAAAGAATCGAAACGGAAACCAAAAAGAAACAGCACATGTTGGTGGGATGCAATTTGCGGAAGCAGGAATCGAACCCACAACCTGACCTCTGCTCATCCAGAACCAAAAGGCCAGATGCAAACAACAAACTGTAATTCACTAGTCGAGTCGAGTCGAATCGAATCGAATCGAATCAGGTTTAGGGTTTAGGGTTTAGGATCAGATCGAATCGAATCGAATCGAATCAGGTTTAGGGTTTAGGGTTTAGGATCAGATCGAATCGAATCGAATCGAATCAGGT
>JBBBWG010024090.1:0-11341 GCA_037176905.1 Azolla pinnata
CGACATTCGCTGTCGGCGATGGACGTGAGAGAAGAAGATGGTCCGACCATCGTTCCACAAGGGATGGGCCGCAATGTAAATTTAGGGTGTGAGCTTCGTGCGAAGCTAAACAACTTCTGTATCCTGAACATGCAGGTTATGCGACCTTGGGTGGACAGGTACAATGCAGTCCGAGTTTCTATCGAGACAGAGCGTGCCCAGATCCGGCGTGAGGTTGGTCGACGTGCACCACTGTCGAGCCACATCATCGAGTTCCCGTCGTCAATCACAGCTAAATGGGTGCATGCAGAGATGGATAGATTGGATCAGTCCGAGCATCGTGCAGCCATTACGCAAGATGAGAGGGAATATGCGCGCGGTTGCAATCCTACGGTACCCTAACCCTAAACCCTAAAGTGGATCTGCAGTTAATACAAAAAATGCTTTCATGTCTAAAGCGATCGTTTTATTAATGTTATAGTGCACTTATTATAATGCAATTTGGTGGGACGACACGCATTACTGCACCGAGGCAATTGATCGGAACCGATATACGGCGAACTCTTGAGTGATCGGCACATATGAGGGGGAGGATGGAGATGAGCAGGAATATTGTGGGATTATCCAAAACATCATTAAACTTGACTATTGAAGATTCGACATGTTTGTCTTCGATGTCAGATGGTTTAAAGATATTTTGGATAAGGTCCCAGACAGTTCGATTACTATAGACAGCAGTAGCTTTACGATGATTGACTCCACGCGGATCTGCAGTGCCTCGGAAGGGACCGTCATCTTGCCTTCTCATTGTGAACAGGTGACGGTTGGGTTATAAACATTGCATTAAAGATTAGGGTTCTAATTATGGTATACACCCTAAACGTCCCTAACCCCAATTTCTGGTGTTGTTGCGTCATGCAGGCAATTTTCCAACCGCTACTCCATAATGAGAAGTGGTGGTACGTGATCCCGATGGCACCACGTACTAAACCTCTCTTTCATTCCTTGTTACCAGAGAGAGGGCAGCCGATGGACACAGATACGACGTCGGATCAAAGGGACAACAATAGAACACACCCATCCAGAGAAGAAGTTGACGGATCATGGGTTGTTGCGCAATTGCTTCATGGTGCCGAAGAACTCTTTGGTATCGCATGGAGTTCTATGGGTTCAGATGTGCTAAGTACTATTCCATGATCATGCCAATGTTATCTAGAGATCATACATTAGTATATATGTCAGTGTCTAATATGTTAAGAATGTTTGTGTCTGTGTTAAAGGCCAGAAGAGTATGAGACTCTTCACATCTCATTGTATGTAATATGGTTATATATTCATGAAGGGGTCATGAATGGAATAAGCCAATTCACCCTCTCTCTCTCTCTCTCTCTCTCTCTCTCTCTCTCTCTCTCTCTCTCTCTCTCTCTCCCATGTTCCATCTCTCAACCTCTCTCACGTTCAACCCCCTTGGTGGGGGAGGGGGCGCGGTGTCACTCTAGGCTCCACTAGCCCCTACACCACAATAGTATTAAAGTTGCATTGTAGTTTTTTCTTTTAAATTATGGAACTATCTTCTTTTTGGGAAAAACAATATAGGGAAAGCTTGATATTTTGCTTCAATATCGTGTCAATGTTGTTGCAAGAATGCGTCTATACTATTGCAAAAAAGTCTTTCAAATTACCGGCTAGGTAGCATCAACATGTCCATCAATGTCGCGTCAAATCTAGCTTACTTCCGGGAAAAATGATTGCATCAATTGAGTGGAAATAATTGCATCAAATGTCCCATCAACATTTGTGTATACCTCGCGGCAAAGATCGTGTTAAGCGACGCGTCACATATCTCCAAAATGTGCTTGATTATCTTGACAATAAAGATGTTCTATAGTAAAAGAGTTTCCCGTGACCAAGACAATCGCATCTAGTTCATCATACATGAATCAACAGTGCATCAAATTTGATGGATGCAATGCAAACAAAAAATTTGATGGATGCAATGCATCTAGTTCATCATACATGAATCAACAGTGCATCAAATTTGTTGCGGCCCTAGTGCTATAAAGTCACCAATACCTTGTAGTGTGTTGACTATGAATTACCATGACCAATTTGCATGAATTGTCTTAAATTCATAGTAATTCATGTTAAAACTTGCAACAATGTTTTGACAAAGTTGCAGCGAAATTCATGCAAATTGGTCGTTGTAAAGTTATAGCAAAATCAAGGTAAATAGTGCAGCTAGGTCACGGTAAATTCTTAGCAAAATTTGAACTAGGGCAATGAGGCTTAATTAGAAGGGTAGGAGTGAGGAAGAAGAGCCAGAGAGCACAGTATACATAGTGAAGGAGCAAACAAGGGAAGATGCTGAGCTATATGTTATTATTCTGTGGATGCATACATGCCCTTGACCCACCTCTATCTGAAGTGGCTGAGGCCCATGTTTTGGACTATATGTAACGGTATAGGCCAAAAAATGGGGCTTACGCAATTCCGGTAATAAGAGATTATGCAGCAAGAGTAGTTGTAAAGTAAGTAGTATAGGTCTGGTGGCATGATTAAAGTGAAATTAGATGAGACGCATATAAGACTTTGATGATCAAATTATTAAATTCTTTGGAAAATAAAGTATGTCAACTTCTTTATTTCCAGAAGTTCCGAGTCCACCCGGCAGTACCCATTGAAATACATGGTCCCCAATAATTGACTTCATCTTTACATTATAAAAATCCATGGATGGAATAGTAATTTTTACGGGTTCAATCAACTAAGTCAAACTTTTACCCAGAGTAAATAAAGGTTTGAATGATATAATAATATACAGCCGCTTCAAGAATGGACAGGTGGATGCATGACCGCCAAAAGAATATCATTCTAGTGGTTTATGGGAAATTTTGTGTCGATGAGCGAATAGAATGTTTGTGAAAGTGGAGGGTACAATGATTAAAGATTGAAGAATCAGATAGACGAATGAGCTCTAGCTAGTATATACAATACATAAATATTTGGAAATCATCCGATTGCGATCCGAAGAGGGGGACACTTGCGGTACTGATATAGGACGCGCAGCGCAGACTATTCCATTAGGCGCTGATGGGGTATACATGATGACGACGATGATCATGGTTCGTAGACAGTATCAATCATTTATAAAATGCATGTCAATATTATAGTTCTTTACCAGACGCGTGTATATGTTATGTTAGTTAACGCAACTGCAGTGATCACATAGTATTGTAGAAGGACAGAGTTGGCGGAGAACGGTAGAAACCGGTCTTTCCTTTTGAAAATGTTTGATCGAAAAGAAGAATTTATGTTCGAACCGCGGCAATACATATGATGATGCTGTCAATGGTGATGAACATGATGATCATGCTGATGCTGTTTCTGATGATGATGTCGATGGCGCTGCTTCTGATGACGATGATGGTGATGCAATGTCGAATTCCATACACAGCTAGTCGTTGAATAGTTAAGCATCGTGTAGATCAGGATATTGTCCAGAAGTGGCCTCATGCATATCAGAATATTACTGCTCCCAGCAGCACTAGCTAGCTACTCCCATATAGTATGCCGCCCGCTCTATTATTATTCCTTCGCATAGTTTCTCTTTATTTGCAGTACTAGTCTCGATCTATAATAACAATAATATATACTCTATCTGACGTAAGGTGCAGTTCCTATTCCATGCTTCCCAAAATACAATCAAAAGTTAAGAGAGATTTTGGAGCTGGAAATACGATATACATAATACGTATGTCGATCGTGAAGAAATGTCAACGCGCGGATCTCACCTTCCGGCATCATCAATACTATGGATCAATGCCACATATGCATATGCATCATCGACACTCGGATCAGATAGTGAGCATATATATATTGCATGCATATTACAGCACAGCACTGAGCTGGCAATGTTAAATACATAATTAATTATGCATTCCGACATTCCAAACCGGCCGATCGATTACATTATACAATTACTGTTCTTATCTTTACCACTAAAAAAAAAAAGCATGAATCTCACACTCACTCGCTACACACATAGAATATAGGTAGTAGTGCGCGAGCAATATATGCCCCTTTCTGAAAGAGCACGAGCTGCGTGTCCATTAGTTGATTAAATTGATCAATTACTGACGGGTAATTTGAGCAGCTAGCTAGCTAGGATCGTTAATTCTATAGCTGATCATGCGCACTACTATATTCACGCGCGCTTAACAAAATGATGCATAATATTATAATTAGAAATTACAAACTAACGCCTAGTCTTAGTTTTGCTAATCATGTCATAATCTCGATCTCCCCCAATTAATTATCAGAGATTAGAGTTGCTAACATAAGGATTCAACCAAATCAGAGGTTAATCCGCTATAATGGAGCAACTTCTTTGAGAATACTCCAGTTATATTACATAATCAGCAGTAATTAGATTAGGTGATTGAGGTAATGGCCTAATTACATCAGGGCGATCAAGATTGTGCCTTAATTAGTGCAAACGTCAATTAAGAAATAGTAGTAGTAAGACTAGGCGTTAATTTGAAATGTCTTATTATAGGAGGCATTAAAATATAATTTATGAGTTCGTTAGGCGTTTTCTCGGTAATTCTCCCTAACTGATGATCATTAAATTTATAATCTATACTTTTAGACTATCTAATGATCCCAATAATATTAATGTTTCCTGCTTTCGTCTGATTCTTCTTATCTTTTATTATGGATTCCCACGTCGTCCACCAGCAGCACAGCTGGCACCGGTGCGGTACCTTCCAAATACAAAATAATAACTATAATAGTTGCTGCCTATTCTTCCTTTCCTGCGAGCCAGCTAGTGCTAGACTGCTTCTGCTCCTCCAGGGGCGGTGGCGTCTCGTTCGCGGCACTTCTTTCTACTAGTCAATTCATTCTTCTGTCGAGTAAATCACCTTGACTTTAAGGAAATTGCGTTAATTACTATAAAAGGGGCACATGGAGGGCAACCGACTTCTCCATCCCTTATTGCTCCACCTCTCTTCCATACCTTAACTAAAAAATACTGTGTGTGTGTTACAGTCTCATCAATAAAGCTTTTTTTTTTTTACTACTAATCACTGCTTGCTGATTTACCAGCTCATGATCCACCACCTGATATACTAATATTTCTAGCAGTTGCGGCTAGCGCTAGTACTCCCCAGGTAGCTGGTAGAATGGATCAAGCAAAGAGTAATAATTATGTTAGAACATGTGATGTTGAAGACTTATGGAACACAGCCTTGCAAGACAGTTCAGCTTCTAGCTCTAAGTTGGTACGTATGCCATGATAGTATAATTAATTCGCATACTGAATGAGTTACGATGCCAATATAACTACTGAATGAATTCCCGTAATGTTCACCTAATACATACATACAGGCATCTATATTTATATATATACGTATAATGTGTATTATACGTAAGGTGATGATGATGATTAAATTATATATGTTAACATCTCAGATGGTTGTGAGTTGTATGCCAAGTTGGTGTGGACCCTGCAAATCCATGGACACTTACTTTGAAGAGCTGTCTAGGCAGTTTCGGGATATTGTATTTGTGAAAGTGGGTGGAGGTCCGGTATTAAAGGTATGTAACTGAACCTGCATATTTGCACGATCTAATTTCGATTTGAGTACATAATTAATGCAATGAATAGTACATTCATTCATTCATTAGAGGAGACTCCATGACTGTATGTAGTACATACATACCTTTGTTAATCTTCATCACAGGGTCTATAGTACTGTTTTGTATAATGCGATAATCTATAGAACCAATACTGTGCGTTGGGTCCTTCTCGTGCAGCAGCAGCTAGTAAGCGACTGTTTTCATGATTCACCTTTTAATTACTAAGTAATGATATATGATTTCCACCTACTACTACTTCTTGGACTGGCTGGGCCGGTACAGACGATAATTATTAATCTTGCAGGCCGTATTTCAAGTTTCACATATGTGCATCGAGCTATTTTTCTTTTTATAGGAATGACTCTATGATCTAATCGAGCTTACATATATCGATATAATTAAATGGCTAATTTGGAGGCAGAAGAAGTTAAATCTTACAAGAGGCCTAAATTTAAGGTACATGCGTAGTCAAATTAATATGTCAGGAGTCAGGCTATCAGCTCTTCATCTGCATATGATTATAGAAGTTAGTGAGATGATTAAACTTTAGAGACTGAGGGATGTTTGTTTGTAGAAATTCCAAGTGAAAGAATGTCAATCTGCATGACCGACTGGCTGGTTTCCTTATCAGTATTGATAATAATATATATGTATATTCTCTATAAGATATTGAGGATGATCATAAGGGACTAGTCTAGTACTAGAAATTGAAGAGATCAGGTGATATCAGATCAGGTGTAAGTACGAGCAGTAACACAACAAAAGAGTATTTGATTGGGCCACGCGAGTCCCAAATTAACTGTGCTTGTGATCTGTATGGCGCAGTATTTGTGCATGCAATTTGTTTATACGTATGTGTGATATGAAAGCAACGTCAAGCAATATCCAGACTGTAGCATGCTTTATTAACATCTGTTAATGCTAAGAATTGGCGCACTGTTAACAGCGCGTGGTGCGAGAGATGTACATTGAAGGATATCCGACATACATGATGTTTGAGAATGGAAAGGAAGTGGGACGAGTGCTGGGTGCAAATAAAGGCGACCTTTGGAGGATGATCTCCATACACCCATGAGATCCTAACACACAAATTCATTCTTAGATGCCACTTCTTAATTCTGCACACATCCATACAAGATCCATACATGCTGGGAATACACAATAAATTCAGCTACGCGTATAATCAATATTATCCATCATATTGATAAAATAGCTATCAATTTATATCACTTATCTAACTCTTATTAATCATGACACACACACACATACACTCATCTCTCTCTCATAGTTCATCAAATTGCTTAAATGTACTTGAATATTACACCTATGAGCCTAAAAGTAAACATTATATGTGACATGTAAAAATAATTAGTGACTAAAAGCTGAGATTATGTTTGAAGACGGGTGACATGCATGACTAATGTAAATCGCAATCAAAAGTATGTGGTTTGGTTGGGATAAAAATTAATGCAAGCATCGGGTAATGTGAACATATATTATATCTTTATCTAGTCTCATCACTACGTATTTTACTGGATGTGAACTAAATAATATGGAAGCAATAGTCCAAATAGAAATCACTAGCATGGGTTTATTGTAGTCGGTGTGTTTCATTTCATTGCTCAGAGAAAGATTTGGTTCAAGTAGTTAGCTGCAAACTATGTATTATATGGTATGTAAAATGTAGCACACCTCCACAATTTTCCCATGTAATTATATATTGGAGCTATAAAAAAGGTTCATTTACAGAGCCTCGTGAAAGTGTGTTGCATCCTATCATATCTTGCATCCAATCAACATTAAAATTTCAATTTCATTTTTCTTTTAGATCTTTCTGCTGAACCTTTAGCACGTATACCTAACAAGTTTTTGCAATGCCATGATCTCCATGCGAAGAAACTTCGCTTGAAATTGATTGTTCCCTCACTTGAAATAACTTATGTATTGAGAAATTGTTTTTGGATATTTTCAAAGTGAATTGCATAGAGATATCCTAGTGCTCCATGCTTATGCTCATTAGATGTCGTTACTTGAGAGCAATATAGGTTAAGAATAGAATAAAATGAAAAATGTAAAAATAGAGTAAGCGAAACAGAAGAAAAAATGGAATAAAATTTGTATTATGAGAGCAAAGATTATAAAGGGTAGGACAAAAGGTTGGAGATTAGTATTACCCGAATGAGTAATTGAAGTGTAAAAGAAGAAGTACAAGTCTTTATTAAGTATCCTAAAAGATTCTAGAGTATTATAGATATTTGAAATATTTAAGATTATCAATATGTAATATTATAAGAACACTCCAACGGCTAAAATTTTGACACATTATCAAGCAATTGTCAATATAGTGTATTCATTGATGAGATGTGTTGTTTACCATGAAATATTTTCATGAAGATTGTTTTGCTAGTCACGTCAAATATGTGTGAATTAGCATACTGAAATTTTGCCATAACATTGTGACACAGAGTTTGACATGATTGTTATTGCACATTTCATGCCCATTTGACATGACTTGCACATGATATTTGCTGTAACATTGACACTACATGCCCACAATCCAATGCATAAATCAATTGTGCATAAATCACATTTGATGCAACTTTGCCCCACATTTCAAACAAGATTGTCGCGAAATTGTTGTGCATTTGATGTGATGAAATTAATGTTCTATTGATGAATCAAGCTTTGCGAGAAGATGCAAGGAAGCAGATGATCACATTGCATGGGCTCGATTATGTCAGAATCCATGCATGTATCAACGACTGTGTGTTATTCTGAGGTGAATTATTAGATCTGTCTGAATGGCCCAAGTGTGAAGGGGCCAGATATCGACGAGACGTATCATCATTGCAAGTTCCTCGCAAGGTTAGCCCGAAACTATGTTTACAAATTTTCATTCATGTTTGCCACTAAATTGTAGCAAGATGCCTCCGTCGACTTATGTATCGAGTTAGGTTCCGGGGACATGATTGATATCGATGAAGAAACTAATATATTCCTCACTATCGATATTGATCCGTTCCTTGTAATTGATTCTTATGTTGACCATAACTCATGATATATATTATTACTCAGTGAAATTGTAGATTTTGTCGTTTAATGGCCTATCTTTCCATCTGGGTTTTGATGAAATTTTCTACATTCCCATACAAAGTTGCGGCAAAGTTGGGCAAATTTGCGGCAAAGATGTGGCATAGTTACAACAAAGTTGTAGCAAAGATGCAACAAAGTTGTGGCAGATTCGCGGCAAATTTGCAACAAGGTCGCGGCAACCTTGCGGCAAATTCTGCGGCAAAATCTGCGGCATATTTCCAGTAAATGTGTGGCAAATTTGCGGCAAATGTGCGGCAAATGTGCGGAAACTTTGCGGCAATAGTGTGGCAAAGATGCGACAACTGACAAGTGGAATTTGATTTTGTCGTGTATCTGTTGGAAGATAACCACGTGCTTGCTGCAACATAGCTGCAAGATGTAAACAATCAGGCTCTAATCATTTGTATATGCAAACAAACACGCAAATTCAGGTAATTATAAATACTCTCATGCATATTTATGTGTGCCTACAAATATATCTGCCTATTGATCCATATATGGACATGATTAATGTACATTCTCTTGTAAACTGTCATGTACTAGCATATTTAACGTTATCGGCATAGATACATGTAGATCCACTTGTAGATCAACCGTAAACGCATATTCGTCTATGTATATACAGGTCTGATACATAATTGCATGTTAGTATATATACACATATGCATATTCATAAACTTTTATATATTTCATGGCTATTAACACATAGATGTGGTTGTTTATGAACATGTGGATATATACATCTATATTTCTATGAGCTATGCTAATTGCATGGATATACTTCATTTTAGATTACAATAATTATATATTAACCTCATTTACAACATAAGTATATCTTAGAGCAATTGGCTATACCACTAATTTGCCTGAAATGAGCTGAAATGGGAGATAATCACGCTAGTAGCGGTAATTACGCGGATACATCGTGGAAAATATGTAGCCGTCCTACGGTAAAGTCGTGGCAAATACGCAGCAAACTCGCGGCAACAGTAGCTGCAAACTTGCGGCAATACTTGCTGCAACTTCGTGGCAAATCTTGTTGCAATAGCCGTGGCAAATCCTAAGAATCTCCAATTTCCTGGAAACATTCTCGGCAAAATTTGCGGATAAGCTTCCGGATATAGTTGTAGTAATATTTCCAGATAAAATTGCGGCAATGCTCGCGGAAATATTCTAGCTAAGGTTGCGGAAAATTGCAAATGTTTCAAGTAGGAATATTTCCGGCAATGCACGCGTAAATCAACCCGGCAAAATCGCATATTTTTCTTGGGGCAAAATGTCCGGCTAAACTCACGGCAAAGCTAACATCAATACTTGCGGGAAGGGGGTGGATAAGGCTGCGGCAAATTTGGACGTTAGTGCTCGCGACAAATGCGCAGATAAAAGTGTAGCAAAGGGTTCGGCAAAATGAGCGTTAAATCTCGCGGCAAAGGTCGCGGGGTAAAATTACCGCGCAGATAAATTTTTTTTGCCGCGACCTTGCCGCATCGTGGCAAACAATCAATTACCTTGTAGTGAGCCTCCCAATGGATATCGAGTTTGTAGCCTCTACTTTCCAAAGATCCACAAACCCACAATGGTTGGGAGACCTATATGCTCCTACAATGGATTATTCATCTTCGAAAGAATGTCCATCTGGCTACACCACAAGCTCTTCCCAGTCTTGATGAAACAACTGCAACATCTGAAGGATTCACTAACCCTCGTCAGGGATCTAAAGACTCTACAATTCCCAGACAACGTGATCCTTTTGACCTTCGACGTGGAATCACTTTATCCTACCATTCCAATTAAAGAAAGGCTTCATGTACTTCGAGAGATGATTAAAGGGAAATTCAAAACCACAGATCAGTTGAGCCGAATCATAACATTGGCAGGGCTAGTACTAGAACAACACTACCTGGAGTTCAACGGCAAGTATTGGCGCCAAGTTCAAGGCACAACTATGGGAAGCAACTACGCAGTAGTCTATATTGCATGCCTATTCTTGTGTTTCCTTGAACGACAACAGGAAAACCCTCAACAACAACTCCTCTTCTATTGGAAATATATCCATGATGCCCTCGGCTTCACGGATGGAGATGAGGAAAGCCTAAAAGATTTCCTCAACAGCTATACAACGGGTTCGCAAGACCACATACCACTACAACAGGAATAGTTGTTTGCCGCGACAGTTTGCCGCCAGTTTGCCGCGACGCGGCAAAGTCGCGGCAAATTTTTTTTCCCTTCGCGGCAAATTTACCGCGCATTTACCGCGACTCTTTCCGCGAATTTACTGCGACCATTTCCGCAACTATTGCCGCGATTGCATCCGCGAGTTTGCAGCAAACATAATCTCATATTTTGCCGCAACTTTTATCGCGTGTTTACCGCGACTTTTGCCATGTATATTACCGCGATCTTAGCCGGACAATTTTCCGAAAATACAATTTGATAGTTTACCACGAGTACTTACGCTCTGGTTGCCGCACCTATTGCCGCACAGGACACCTGCATTTTTTCATTCATACTGCCGCGCCTTTGCCGCGAGTTTTACCGCACGTATTTTCGGGAATATTCCAGCTCTTTTATCCGCGAACATTTCCGCTCATATTGCCGGATTAATTACCGCAAATTTGATTTTTAACAT
>JBBBWG010024101.1:0-11339 GCA_037176905.1 Azolla pinnata
ATTATCTGCGCAGAGACGGTGTCTTCGCAGAAACTGAATTTCTCCTCGGAAGAAAGATGGGCCAGAACGGCCGGCACTGAACGCAGGCTCCACGGAATGCTCCTTCCTGTTCCCCGAAAGGGAGGCCCTGAATCTCTGCGCGGAATGAGTCGGGCGGAAAGAAAAGCGGGGGCGGCAAAGGGAATCTTCCAGACCCTAATCTCTGCTGCTGCTGCTGCTGCACGGGAACGAGGAGTGGGAGGGGAAAGGAAGGCCTGGCGAGGATCTCTGCAGCGGCATGGCGGCTTGAGGGAGGCGATGGAGAGATCGAAGGGGGGGAGAAAGGAGAAGGAGAAAGGAGAAAGAAAAGGGAAGAAAGAAACCCTAGAAAAGAAAGGGGGAAAAACAGGCGCAGGAAAAACACAGACACAGAACACAGAACACAGACAGAACGGAGAAGAAGGCGAAGGGCGTGCCGCTTGACTTGACGGCGCGGCGCCGTCAACGCAGACGGCGGCCGTCATCTCCCCAAAACTCTCTATGTACATACATGTACAATCTGTATCTATCTATCTGTCCTCACGTGAAAGCAGCACAACACATTCATTCATTCATCAAGACTTTGCTCTGCTCGAGAACCCGGACTTGGAAGTAAGTCAACCGATCCATCGATCGATCGATCGACTGTGCCCATCTTCTCGTCACCATCGTGACAAACAACCTCGATCCATGATTCGAGCCGCGTTGAGGCGGCGAGCCGAGCTGAATCAGTAGCAGCTGTTGCTCGCTGATCGAAGAAGAATCCGCTGGAATCCGAGGTCCCCAGCACGTGCTGCCCTACCTGCCGCCTTCTGCTCTCGAACACACGGCTGCCGAGGGGAGAGTATGCCGCCGAGCTAAGCTGCACTGAGTTCTGCGCTCGGTAATTGCTAATCGGGGTAGGAAATCTGAAGCCAGCTAGCCCCTTGAATGAATCCTTCTTGGTTGTCATGGAGTACCGACACGTGTGACCTACCTACCTCCTTCTGCTCAAGAACACGACTACCGGGAGGAGTACACTGCCAAGCTGAGCTGCGCCTCGTAATTGTCGATCAAGGTTGAACCAGCTGGAATCCGAAGTTGGCTAGCCCCTTGAATCCTTCTTTGGTTTGTCATGGAGAACCAACACGTACTACCTACCGCCTTCTGGTCAAGAACATGGCTGCCGAGAGGAGTACCCCATCGTCGTCTGCTGACATGAGTCTGCATTGGAGGCGGTCCTTGTTCCATGGATCACTAGAAATTCTTCTTAAGATCGCCGGATACCCACCCTCACAAAAGCTTCACCTTCCTCCATTCTCTTTACCCATCACCGATGGATCCTTGCAACAACTTTCTTTCTATGGTCTGTATTGCAATCATCGATGGACACCCCATTGTTGTCACTCGAAATAGTTTGTTTAGAACTCTTGGGGTCATCAACTGGCCACCAGAGCCAATTCTTATTTCATGGACAAGAATTTCAACCGAGATCACTAAACACCCTTGCAAAAGCTTCCTTTCTCCAATCTCTATGATAATCATCATGGACACTCTAGTGTTGTTGTTAGAAATACTTAGTGTTGTTGTTAGAAATACCGTAGAAGATTGTGTGGTATCCGTCAATTTATAATCTATAGACATGAAATGGTCCGCATGATTCACAAAAATCCTCTTTGACTATTTTCATTAACCAACTAGCTTCATGATAGATCAAGAATCATCTCATTCCTATTAGCCCCATATGGGCCTGTTCAAAATGCGCTTTCAAGATTGATCCCGTTAACCATTGGCTTGTCCTAATTTTGGAAACAAACATCTTTTGTTTTATTTTTATATAGCATCTCAACAACTCACAAATGAGTGCCAGATGACAAGCCTGCAAATGCCAAGTGGGTCACATGCCTCTCTTCAACCTATCTATGCAAAAGCCTTTGCCATTGTTGAACCATTTTAGGTTAACATCAGCCTTCGATGCTCTTATACTCTACCATGGTAATGTAAGTCATTTCTTATTTTCTTCTTATCATCTTCTTTTTCCCATGTGTTTGTCGCTATCAACTACAAGCTTTGGTTGTGATAGGTCGAATTGGAATTATTCACTTTTTTTTTCCCGAGTATCAAAGTCATAATTTTCTTATCATAAATATGGAAACCATTAGTAAGTAATAGTGTGTGTGTGTTTTATTCGAGCTTAATATTCTAACGACAAAATTTATTGCATTAAAACAAGAGAATAAAAAGTTCCTTGGAGTTTCGCAACACATGAGTACTAAAAAGTATAATAACATGAACCGAAGATATCTAAATGAGTCCAACCACTTGAATTGATTGTATTATCTTTTTGACAACAAGTTTTAATATCTCAAAGTTCAATAAAAGAGCCAAAGATTAATTTGTCATTAATATTTGATAATATACAGTCATAGTTTAAAATTTTTTTAAATTAGGTGCACCTTGTAATAATTCATATGCATCCCAGCCAATATGTAACGGATCCATTCTAGTTGTGAACATTGTTAACAAGAATTCACCAGTATTATTTGCACCTCTATTGGAGAAGGAATCTCCAATTTTATAAAACTTTGAAACCTTTATCACTAAATTCCAAGTAATGGCTAGTGTGAGAACAATAAACAAGATTAAAAAATTATGTCAAAGATCAGATTATTATGTCTAAGCTTATGTAGTTGATTTTCGATTCTTACTTGCATTACTCAATGGGATGAAGTAAAATTGATGAGCTTATTTCGACATGGATTATGTAATGATACGAACGACTTGCTTTTGGCCTTTCATTCTTGAAGATCTGAAATCACTTACAAAAGCAAATTGTTAAGTTATATGATGTCACAACCCATGTTTATTTGAGCGAAGCTATGATCTTTAACAATTCACATAGGCTTGAACAAACAGTTATGCCTCAATAGTACTACATGACCACATTGAACCTTTATTCAAGCAATAGATTATGGCCCCACTTATTGCCAACTCATCTTGTTTCTATTTGTAGGATAATGTTATTGTTTATTAGAAAATAATTCATGAAAGGTCTGTTTAGGAGGTATTATACTAGTCCATTGAATAAAAGTTTACAACCTCTAAAGCTAGCACCCAAGGAAATATTTTGTACATAGTACTCAATACCGTTATAGGCCTTTATTTCTTAATATCATTTGATGAGCCATTTGTTCTATAGACAAGTCTCAAACCCACAACCTTGTTTACGTAGTAAAAAGATGTGTTGGGACATTTTCTCTTTTTTGTTTTCTCATTGTTCCAAATCATCAAAATTACCAAAGCATTTCATGATAAAAAGATGTTGCAGCTTTGATTTCAAGTGACCCACCCAAAACTTCCAATTTTGGCCATAAGTAAAGAGGAGCCAACAACTATGATCCCTATATTCTTCTGTTCGATCTTTAGAAATTTCAAGTATCTACTTAGAAAGAATTCCTTGATCTCTAGTCATATTTTTCAATCTGATAATTAAGACACAAATGCTCCCATATTGATAGTTCCTATTGTTAAGTGCTTCAATTATATATCACTGTGAAACTAAGGGCAATATTCTATCTTTATGTCACACAAAAATTCCTTTATGTTATGCTCATTTTTTGGAGCATCGATTATTCAAAGAACCAATATTTTCTTGATTGATTTTTGTGGTTACATATTATAATTCTCTACCTTGACTAAGAATGCCCTTATCTTGAATTTGAGGTATCAAATATTCTTTTATTAAGATACTCCACCTCTAGCCTCTCTAGGACCTATGCATTCACTCCAAAAGTAGTCCCATTTTCTTGCGAGCATGGAACCATACTTCTTGATTTAATCAAAACAAAGGGTATTAACTAGACATTGTTAGAGTTCTTATTGTAGTCTAACTTTCATTTTCTTGAAATGAGATCTATCAAGGCCTTGCACACAATATTCCATGATAATAATATCTTTATTGATCTAGCTTGTTTTGTTTAACTTTATCCTTTTAACTTTGGTTTCCTTTTGTTAGGGCATTTATTAAATAATTTCAAGAAGATTAGTTCATTTTTTAAACAACCTGTAATTATATTTATTCTAACGTAGTTGGTTAGCGGTGTACTACTCTTCTCGTTATTGTTTTAGTCCTCCTTGAGTAGTGTTAATTGAGATGATTGAAGAATTGAATGAGATTAAGAGAAATAGATACAAACCAAGAGATCAGGAACAATGCAATGAAGATGATGTTGAGAGGATGGAAGTTAGGAGAAAATAGACCACACTATAACTATATGATTTATAGGCATGGATAAATATATGGATAAAACTATATTGACCATACTACAAAGGTGGTATTCATTCGTAGTTCTTCTCTCCACCTATTCTCTATTCTTTTTTCATCATTCTTTCAAGCTTCTTTGCTATTATTCCCTCAAACTTTTGCTCCTGAGTCATTATCTATAATGCTCAAGTTTTTTCTTACAATACTATTGTTTTTATCATATGATCTCTGAATTTCCAATTCTAAATTTTGATCTATAAAATCCAAATTGGTCTCTTTAGCTTTCTAATCTATATTTGAACTGTCAATTTGGTTTTTATATGACCTAGAATATGTGTTGGTGTATTTCTTGTAATAAATTGGATAGTCGTGAGAGATTTGCTGCTAAAAAACGTCTCCTTGCTCTAATACCATTATTGGAACTTTGCTCAAAAAATAAAAGAAAAGTACCAGTTATTTCTCTTAGCGTTTTAGGAACATTCGTTATAGTCCAGGGGAACAAACCTCCTAAAGAGGGAAAAAGTAATCCTCCAAAGACTAAATCCAAGGTTTTCGTAACTCCAAAATGACCAGTAAACAGATCATCGTACACTCTTGGAGGATCTTGTTTTGGCACAAACCTTTCAGAGACAAAAGATTATCCCGAAATGTAAACAACCTAAATCTGCCCTTTTGGGTTCATGGGAGGGGTTTCCGATACTTGTCTTTGTCGAATACGGGCATCTAATGGCCGTGTTTACATTGTCCATAAGTGAACGGGCCATATTTGTAATAAGTCGAAAAGGCTTTAGCCTTAGTTTGGGGGGTATAAATACCAAACTTGTATGGTCGTTTTAAGTTGGTTGCTCCAACTGCAGTGAATAGAAGTTCTATTCTTGTGCCTATCTCTCTCTCTCTAACTCTCTCTTGTACTACCGCCGCCACTTCTCACCGCCCCAGATCTGAAGCCTCCTCCTTCATATCTGATCTTCTCTTTGTTCTAATCTACCTCATGACAGCTCCAACATACCGCTGGAAGTTAGTGCATTATTCCGCATGACTGCCTCACACAACATTTGGTATCAGAGCGCGGTTTCGTCCACTGCAGGCTGTTATCTGCTACTACTATCTTCCTGCTGTATTAAGCTCAGTGTGGACGTCAAGAGCGTGTGGTTTAAAGAAGATTCAAGACAGTTACGGCCATCCGTAATTTTCTAATCGGCGACTAAAGATTTTGAGCTTTCTGAGAGTTTTCGGTGACGTCTTTCATTGTGCAACACATCATCGTGTTCGCCTCTACGTCAAGGAAGAACAGAAGATACAGAACTAGATTTGGAGCAACCCACAGGGAGTTACGACCGTTTTACCGCAGTTTGCAGTAAAACGCTCTATCGTGATCTAATCCGTGCAGTGTACGATTAGACCACGATTCTGACACTCGTACTCTCTTTGACAGTGCTTTGTACACAATTCGGGCAAAGCCAGTGGCTTGTGTTCACTCCGTCTAGAAGTACTTTGGCCGAAATCCACATCAGAAGAGTCAGTACGACTCGTTCTTCCACGGACTAGTCCGGTTTCGATTCGGATTTCGACAACACGGTTCGTACTCACTTCGGACAGAACCGTCGTCTTTTGCCCACTCCGAGTAGAACTGTAACCCCCTTCATGTTCGTGTCCAACTCGATTAGATCGCATTTAGGTAGACTACAGTGCAATCGTACTCACCCGCGGTTGTAACCACTTCGGACAGAACTACGAACGAGCCTTCCTGACAAATGGCTTCCACATCCGGCTCATCTGAGATGAGTCTAAAGAAGTTCGACGAGACGAACTTCAACTTTTAGAAGGAGTAGATGCAGGACTATCTCATAGTCCGTGGCCAGATCGATCCAATAGAGCATGACGCGGCTCAAGCAACATACAAGCTGGAAGTATGGACGAAGCTCGACCGGGTAGCCCGTGCTACCATTCGGATGCATCTATCTGAATCCGTGTACTACACGGTTCAGGTGTGTACGATAGCACAAGAATTGTGGAAGACGCTGTCGGACACATATGAGAAGAAGGTGGTCGCTACAAAGATTTATTTGATACGACACCTTTACAACTTGCGGATAAAAGAATCCGATTCGATCACGGTTACCTGAACGACTACAAAGGAATCATTTCCCAGCTGTCAGCACAAGGGATGACGATCGACGATGAGCTGAAAGCTCTACTGCTGATGAGTAGCCTTCCACCGTCCTGGGAAACCTTCGTCACGACCGTATGCAACACATCTGTTGCAGCCGTGAAGTACTCCGAGATTACGAGCTCCATTTTGTCTGAAGACGCTCAGAGGAAAATGTTCGTTCAGAACTCGGCAAGGGAAGCCTACACCGTACAGAGTACGGGTGATCAACAACAACATCGTAGAAGAAGTTCTTCGCGCGGGCCGAACGGAACGAGAAACCGAAGTAAGTCCAGGGATTTACGGACGTGCAATTATTGCAAGAAACTTGGACACATCAAGGCTAACTGTCGAGCCCTCAAAGTGAAGAACGAAAAATTTACGCAAAAGGGAAATCGTAGAAGATGAACCGGTGTCATCATTATGGCACGGAAGACTCGGCCACCTAAGCAAAGCCGGCATCACGCGTCTATCCAAGGTCGGCTACATTCCCAAGCTCTCCTTTTCCGACCATCAGTTTTGTGAGCATTGCCATTACGACAAGCAAGTCGCAGCCCCACATTCGACTAGTGCGCCGAGAGAATCGAGTCCGCTCGATTTGGTCCATTCGGACATCTGTGGCCCGATGCCACATCCGTCTCTCGGTGGAGCGTTGTACTTCGTCATCCTTATCGACGACGCTACACGGAAGGTGTGGGCTTATCCGACTCGGACAAAAGACCATGTTTTCACGATCTTCAAGGATTGGCTCACAATGGTCGAAAATCAGACGGATCGGAAGCTAAAATGCCTACGATCCGATAATGGGGGAGAGTATAAGTCTGACGAGTTCGTCCAATTTTGCCGGAAACGCGGTATTAGATGGGAGTTTACGGCTTCTTATAGTTCGGAGCAAAATGGAGTAGCAGAACGGATGAATCGTACAATCCAGGATCAAATTGTTTCTATGCTGCACCATTCCAAACTTACGGATGGCTTCTGGGCGGAGGCGCTACTCACGGCCCTGCACATTATCAACATGTCGCCGAGTAGGCCTCTTGGATTGAAAATTCCGTAAGAGCTTTGGACAAGAAAAAAACCGGATTACAAAAAGCTGCGGATATTCGGATGTGAAGCGTACGCACTTGTGCCAAGGGACGAGCGTCGTAAACTCGAGTCACGGTCACAAAAATGCGTTTTCTTAGGATATGGACCTGACGGAAGTTTCGGCAATCTCTTATGGGACCCGGAGGCTCACCAAGTTGTCCGAAGTTCGGACGTGATCTTCAACGAGTCCGCAATGCACAAGGCTGCCGATCGCTCAATAGAATTACGGAGAGTTACGTTTGCGGACGTACCCACTCCTTTGGACGGCCCAGCACACCACACGAGGTCGGCTTCACGGTCATCCAACCCTCTTAGTATGGAACGAGCCGTACTTGCGGAAAATTCGAGTAGCAGAGCTACTATTAGTCCGACAGGGTCGGATGAACCAAGTTCGAACGTGCAAAGTACGATCGCACTAGAACCGGCTAGCCCATTCATTCCGCGTCGATCGGAAAGACTGTTGCATCCACATGAGAGGTACTCTCCCGGCTTGTTCTTTACCGACGCCGGTGAACCTACGACATACAGAGAAGCGATGAAAGCTACGGATGCTGCAAGTTGGCAACTTGCAATGGAGTCCAAAATGAACTCCATCCGAGCAAACGAGACTTGGGACTTGGTGGAACTTCCCCGGAATCGGAAAGCACTCCCGTGCAAATGGGTCTATCGACTCAATTAGGTGTCCGATTCCTCCAGTCCGAAGTATAAGGTGCACATCGTAGCCAAAGGGTTTCGGCAATAGTATGGCGTAGAATTCGACGAAGTCTTCTCACCCGTCGTTAAGATGACAACCCTTCGTTTCCTCCTCGGCGTAGTCGCGATCGAGGACTTGGAGCTTCTTCAGTTGGATGTGAAAACGACATTCCTCCATGGTGATCTAGACGAGGAAATATATATGGAGCAGCCGCAAGGCTTTGCGTCACCAGGCCATGAACATCTTGTATGTCTATTACGGAAGAGCTTGTACGACTTGAAACAAGCTACGCGGCAATGGTATAAGAAGTTCGACGATTTTGTACGATCGATCGGCTTTCTTCGATCAGATGAGGACCATTGCCTGTATAGTAAGGACGCACTAGATAGGAGTCCCATCTTCCTCATCCTCTACGTGGACGATATGCTGCTCTCCGGTCGACATATCGGAGAACTTGCTGAGCTCCGATGACAAATGATGCTGAAATTCGCAATGAAGGACCTTGGTCCGACGCATCATATTCTCGGGATGAAGATCACACGGAATCGACATTCGCGATAGTTGTATCTGTCTTAGTCCGACTACATCCGATGAATTTTGGAGCGATTCAGCATGCATACGATTCGATCTGCTACGACACCGCTACCTGCCAACCTTCAGCTGTCACGGAAGGACTGCCCGACACCCGGTCCGGAGGGGGACCATATGAAGTCGGTAGCATACGCACCGGCTGTTGGCTCATTGATGTACGCTATGGTCGCGATGCGGCCAGACATAGTGCATGTGGTTAGCGTTGTCATCAGATTCATGCAGAATCCCGGCCGCCCACACTGGAATGCAGTGAAACATATCTTCAGATATTTGGTTGGCACAAAAGACTACGACATCAAATTCGGACCGAACGAACCCTTAGGCCTAGTAGGCTACACCGACTCAGATTACGCGGGCTGTCTCGACAGCCGGAAATCGATGTCCGGATACTTCTTCAGGTTCGGGTACGACGTCATTTCGTGGAGATTGAAACTACAGGATTGTACGGCTACAAGTACGACCGAAGCGGAGTACGTAGTTACGTCGGACGCAGCGAAGGAAGCGCTTTGGCTTGGACGACTAACTTGTACGTTTCGACAAGTTAATCCGAAATGGATTCCGACCGTACTCTGCGACAGCTAGGGAGCTGTCGCTTTATCGAAAAATCCGGTGTCGTGCCGTACGGCGCCGGATCTTTGCGCGAGTCGGGTGATAACCACCGGGGTCTTTGACGAGGAGAGGGAGAAACTGGAAAGAAGGGAGCAAGAATGAGAGCAAGAACAAATTTCTGGGATGTTTTAACTTGAAGAATTTGTTAAAAAAGAATAATGATCTGATGGCTGAACTTGTGGATTGATGATTTCCGTGAAGATGGGGTGATACAGAGTTCCGGGGGCCCCCCTCAGGGCTTTCGCTCCCCTGTTTATATAGTTGTAGTGACGCTATAGGCGTATTGTATGCATGTTATTTGTGCCTTTAGGCTATTCATGTATGTAGCCTATATGTTTATGTAGACTATTTGTGCGTGTAGGCTATTTGTGCATAGGCTTATTGTGCATATAGACTATTTGTGCATTGTAAGCTAATTGTGTGTAGGTTATTTGTGCATGTGTGCATGCACTCTAGTCGTGCATGCATGTTTCCTTTGTATGAAATGCTCAGGGAAGGCTTTTATCATATGTGGATGTATATAGTTTCACTCATGAGATATTAGTGTAGTGGAAAGCTCTCGATTAATAATGTGGAGGCATAGGGTTCAAATCTTGCCCTATGCACGTATAGTACGAAATTATATGTATGATATGTATACTCATGCCCCTACTATTTTGAAGGGGTGTACCGTGTACACTACGACACTCGCCCCGTCCAAACCCGCACATCCTCTGATATGTGCAAAATTTGAAGATTTCGAATTTAGTCCCCTTGTGCACGTCGGATATTTTCTTGAGGGTCACCCATTCCTTGTTGGTAGTTCGTTGAAGTACTTCGGCCCTTCGTCTGTCAATTTATAGTGAATCGGCTTCTTGGCTTTCGTTTCCTGGTACACCCATGGTTCACCATTAATTTTCATGCGAAGCGTTCTCCGACTCTGCCAAGTCGATGACAATCTCTATCTCACGGTCGCAATCTTCCATACTCTCATTCTGTATGCCAGTTGGTGCTCCTTCATTAACATCGTCCGTAGTCAAACACGGCTGTGCTTCATTCCGTTTCTTGAAAAGCTTAACCTGTTTTCCAGCTATGGGAGTTCGAAGCTAGTCCCATCTAGTTCACACAGCCGATAAGTTCCATTGTCGTAAATTTGTCGAACTTCATACGGCCCGAACCATCTCCGCGCAAACTTTCTAACCGAACTGTGTTGGTGATCTAAGTTGCTGTCGTACACAATGACCTAGTTCCCCTCATCAAGCTTTCGTGGCCGTCGACGATGATTTTTATCGAATTGTTGTTTGCTCCGAAATCGTGCTCCTCGTTGTTGTTGCACTGCTTCTTTGACGTCCTTCGGTCTTCTTTCCAGTTGTTGTATTCGAACCTCGAGCAACTCTTTGCAGCTCATTCCTTCTTCCAATGGAAAAACACTCCAAGTCATAATGGAGGACTCCACGGGCATCACCGGAATTTGTTCAGTTATTAGTTCAGCTGGCAAATACCCGGTCACAGTACTATGTGTCGTCCGGTCTGCCCATAGCGCATAAGGGAGCATTTGCGGCCATAGCTTTGTTCTTCCATCACATGCCTTCACTAGTGCTTTTACGATTGGACCATGGACGCGCTCTATTTTCCCATTAGCTTCGTGATTGTATGCCGTCGTTAATGTTAACCGGTGTCATGATGTTTTGAGCGCATAATGTGAAATGCGTAAAGAAAAAGAATGCTAAAGAAGAGATAGAAGAACTCAAGAAATAAATAAAAGAATAATGCGAGGAGGGTGTAGTGGATAAAGCAATTCTTTTTAGAAGACAAGTCATTGGGTCGATTCCCATATTGTCTTTTTTTTCTCTCTACTTTTTTCTACTTTTTATTTGCTTTATTTTCCTACTTTTTTTTCCTCCTGCGTTTTTTTCCTAAGGCGACCCACTCCACAGCCTATATAAGGAGTGGCGTGCATAGAGGGAGGG